>SJYW01019262.1:154070-168320 GCA_006410735.1 Raphicerus campestris | reverse complement strand
TATGAGAAACTGAACTGAATGGGCAAGAGAGTCTACCTAGTCATCTAGGGAATATAAATGTGTTTTTCATCGTTCATAAGGTTCATCTCAAGACAAGGTACTAAAATTATAACAAGCTACCTCATTAGATTTTAGGATAGATGACTGATAGATAGATGGATATAGACAAGTAGATAGTAAATATTATTAATACATATTTATATCTCTGCCTATCTGTCTACCTACTACCTGCCTATCTAATGATAGATCTATCCAGATTTATCCAGATCTATTTACCTATGTATTAAATGCCTTTGTTAAAACAATTTATATATTTTTTCTTCTCTCATTTTTTTCTCTTTCAATATGAATAAAAAAAACATGCTTTGACGCCTTTATTGATTTTTTACTACCTTTTACTAAAAATATTCAAGGTCAAAATAGGAGAAAAGAAAGTTAAACTACATTTATAGGTCTGTAATCTTAATAATAAATCACTTGAACTTTATGACTATGGGTAAAGTAAATAAAAAGCTATGAAATTATTCTCTAAAGAGGTATATTTACATGATAAAGACTGATTGGAAATTTGAATATATGGATATACAAAGTAGTCAAATACAATACTGCTGTAGAGTTTTATAGAATAACTAATAAAGAACTAGGAAGAGAAAAGTAGAAAATATCTAGTTGGCTGGGGTCACTGTCAACTACAAATTGGCCCTTGCCAAGACCATTTGCCAGTAACTCAACAACAACAACAAGGGTGTTTGTCATCTACCTCTGCAGAGAATGAACCCTGTGTTGCAGCTGTTGACCTTCAACAGACCTTGAGGGAGTTCAGGGTGGAATGAGGCACCCTGTGTTCCAGGGAGTCTGGCGGAACAAGTCTTTGGATAGTTAGCTATTTTCAGGAACTGATTTCATGATCCCAATCCTTGCATCTCTTCATATCTAGAAAAGCACTTAATCCTTTCATAATAACATCAGCTCCTCATACCTAACAGAAAACCTCTTGTAAAGTAAGTGCTTGATTGCACTGAACTCTCCCTTTACCAAAATCTTATATGTTGACATTCCCCTACTATTTCTTTGGAGCAGTCTCTCAGAACTGGGGTGCTGTTTCCTGGGCTACCGTCCTCATTTTTCCCCAAATAAAATTCAACTCAAAACTCTCAAGTTGTGCATTGTTTTAGTTGACAACACATAGTCAACCTTTTTGTGGTATGAAGCCTCAGATTTAGCTTGGCATTGGGGGTTTTGTTGACTGCATACGTTGCATTTCTGGTCAAGCAGATCATTTACTTCTAAGTTATCAAGCTTTTAGTTTGCTGATGTGGAACTCCAAGCAGGAGTGGTCCCAGCTTGAGCCTAGAAATTTATTTCAACAGTCCTTCTTTCCTCCTTTTGATCATCCTCTTGACCATTCAAAAGCTTTGATGAAAAATATTAATTTAAGAGTAGTGGCCAAGATAGGAGAATGGGAAAAGTTCACCACCTCTCACAGGCACCAAAATTACAACTACTGGCAGAGAAACTATTGATGAGAAAGGCTGGAAGATGAGAATAAAAGACTTTCCATAGAAAAAGACATAAGTAAGAAACCAAAATGAGACTGGTAGAAGTGGCAGAGACACAGTAAAGACTCATACATATCCTGATGTGATGGGAAACACACAAACAGGAAAATAATTACAATTGCAGGGGTTCTCCCTAAGGAGTGAGTAGTCTGAGCCTCACATTGGGCTCCTGAGCCTGTGGAGGTACTGCACAAGGAAGACAAGACCCCAAAACATTTGGGTTTGAAGGCCAGTGGAACTTATATTCAGGAGACCCAGGAGACTGTAGAAAATAGAGACTCAACTCTGAAAGGGAGCACACGAAATTTTACAAGTTCCAGAACCAAAAGCATAAGCAACAATTTGAAAAGAGCTTAGTTAGACCCATCTGCTGATCTGGGAGAGAATTCAGAAACTGGATTTCACACTAGGAACATAGACAATGGAAGCAACCATTTTGGGGAGCTCATACTACCAAGAGGACGCTAATGTTGGTAAATGACATTGTGGAATCCTCCCTCTCTTACGAGCTCTGGGACCTGGCTGTGTACACTAGCCTGTGGGAACTAATACTAGGAAGCCTCAAGTGAAGCAAATGGCTTCAGGTGAAGCCAGCTGCTTTAAGAACTCCTGAGTCAATAGCCACCCTGAGACCCAGCCCAGTCCACAAGAGGGCCCAGGACACAGCTTTGTACACCAGCCCAAGGACCAGTATAGCCCTGAAATGTGTCATGTTGGGACCAAACCCACCCAACAGCAGGCAGTCTTAAGCCTCTGGACACCTTAAGCACAGGCCTCATCAACCAGCACTTGAACACCATCTCTGGAACACTATGTGCCTTGCACCCAGCAGTGGCAGAAAACAGACCCATCCCCAAGCAGACCAATACCAATTCTGCATCCCACAGGGCCCTTTATTCAGGACCCTTCATCCAAGGCCCTAGCTCTGCTCACCTATAGGTGACCACTAGCTCCAGGGGCCCCTGAGATTAGGGACCAGCTCTGAGACATACCAGACACTCTAGCTAGCAATGTCAGAAACTTGTCCCATCTATCAGCAGATCAACACTAGATTTAGGACCTTATCCCCAGGGTCTCCACAGCCAGCTCCCACTTATGAGAGACCAGCAGCCTCCATGGAAGGCAAGACCTGGCAGCAAACTAGACAGGGGCCATTCACACCTATAAAACTGCCCACAGTAGTGAGCCCACAACAGCACAAGGACCCACAAAGCCCACATAGGTGGCACCCATAAAACATAGTCCTGGCCATCAGAGGGCTAGAACATATAAGATTGTAGCAATACAAGCTTACCTCAAGAAACAAGATAAATATCAAATAAATAACCTAACTTTACACCTAAATAAACTAGAAAAAGAAGAATTGAAGAGCCCCTAAATTAGTAGAAGGAAACATAAAAATTAGAGCAGAAATAAATGAAAAGAAACAAAGAATATAGCAAAAATCAACAAAACTAAAAATTGGTACTTTGAGAAAATAAATAAAACAGACAAACCATTAGCCAGACTCATCAGGAAAAAAAAAGGGAGAAGAATCAAATCAATAAAATTAGAGATGAAAATAGATGTTACAACAGACAACACAGAAATACAAAGGATCATAAGAGACTACAATCAGAAAATATATGCCAACAAAATGGACAACTTGGAAGAAATGGACAAATTCTTAGAAAAATGGTGGTGCTGAGGTTAAAGCGTCTGCCTGCAACGTGGGAGACCTGGGTTCGATCCCTGGGTCAGGAAGATCTCCTGGAGAAGGAAATGGCAACCCACTCCAGTATTCTTGCCCAGAGAATCCCATGGATGGAGGAGCTTGGTGGGCTACAGTTCATGGGTCGCAAAGAGTTGGACACGACTGAGCAACTTCACTTTCACTTTCCAAAACTGAACCAGGAAGAAATAGAAAATCTTAACAGAACCATCACAAGCATGGAAATTGAAACTGTAATAAAAAATATTTCAATAAACAAAAGCCCAGGACCAGATGGCTTCAGAGGTGAATTCTACCAAAAATTTAGAGAAATGCTAACACCTATCCTTCCAAACTCTTCCAGAAAATTGCAGAGGAAGGCAAACTCCAAAACTCATTTTATGAGGCCACCATCACCCTAATACCAAAACCTGACAAAGGCCACAAAAAAAGAAAACTACAGGCCAATATCACTGATGAACATAGATGCAAAAAATCTCAACAAAATTATAGCAATTAGAATCCAACAACATATTAAAAAGATCATACATCATGACCAAGTGGGCTTTATCCCAGGGATGCAAGTATTCTTCAATATGTGCAAGTCAATCAATGTGATACACCACATTAACAAATTGAAAGATAAAAAGAATATGATTATCTGAATAGATGCAGAGAAAGCCTTTAACAAAATTCAACATCCATTTATGAAAAAAAAAAAAAACCCTCCAGAAATCAGTAATAGAAAGAGCATACCTCAACATAAAAAAAGCCATCTACAATAAACCACAGCAAACATTATCCTCAATGGTGAAAAATTGAAAGCATTGCCTCTAAAGTCAGAAAGAAGACAAGTATGCCCACTCTCACCACTACTATTCAACATAGTTTTGGAAGTCTTAACCACAGAAGTCAGAGAGAGAAAAAAAAGAAAGAAAGAATGGAAATCCAGATTGGAAATGAAAAAGTAAAACTCTCACTGTTTGCAGATGACATGACCCTCTACATAGAAAACTCTAAAGACACCACCAAATAATTAATAGAGCTAGTCAATGAATGTATTAAAGTTGCAGGATATAAAATTAATACAAAGAAATCCCTTGAGTTTCTATACACTAACAATGAGAAAACAGAAAGAGAAATGAAGGAAACAGTCCCATTCACCATTGTAATGAAAAAAATTAAATACTTAGGAATAAATTTACCTAAAGAAACAAAAGTTTTATATATATATAACTATAAAACATTGATGAAAGAAATCAAAGATGACACAAAAAGATGGAGATATATACCATGTTCATGGACTGGAAGAATCAATATAGTGAAAATGAGTATACTACCCAAAGCAATCTATAGATTCAATGAAATCCCTATCAAGCTAACAATGGTACTTTTCTGATAACTAAAACAAATAATTTCAAAATACGTATAGAAATATAGAAAACCTTGAATAGCCAAAGCAATCTTGAGAAAGAAGAACCAAACTGAAGGAATCAACCAACCTGCCTAACTTCAGGCTCTACTACAAAGCTACAGTCATTAGGACAGTATGGTACTGGCACAAAGATAGAAATATAGATGAATGGAACAAAATAGAAAGCCCAGAGATGAATCCATGCACCTATGGAAATGTTGTCTTTCCACACTGACAAAGGAAGAAAGAATATACAATGGAGAAAATACAATTCTTTTAACAAGTGGTGCTGGGAAAACTGGTCAACCACCTGTAAAAAAAATGAAACTAGAACACTTTCTAATATGATACACAGAAATAAACTCAAAATGGATTAAAGATCTAAATGTAAGGCCAGAAACTATAAAACTCCTATAGGAAAAACAGAGGCAGAACACTTACTGACATAAATCACAGCAGTATCCTCTATGACCCACCTTTCCAAATAATGGGAATAAAAGCAAAACTAAACAGATGGAACCTAATTAAACTTAACCACTTTTGCACAATGAAGGAAATTATAAGCAAAGTGAAGAGACAGCCTTCAGAATGGGAGAAAATAATAGCAAATGAAGCAATGAACAAATAATCTCCTAAAATATACAAACAGCTCATGCAGCTCAATACCAGAAAAATAAACGATCCAATCAAAAAATGGGCCAAAGAACTAAACAGACATTTCTCCAAAGAAGACATACAGATGGCTAACAAACACATGAAAAGATGCTCAACATCACTCATCAGAGAAATGCAAATCAAAACCACAATGACGTTCAATCTCACACTGGTTAGAATGGCTGCCGTCAAAAATTCTACAAACAATAAATGCTATAGAGAGTGTGGAGAAAAGGGGACCCTGTTACCCTGATGGTGGGAATGCAAACTAGTGCAGCCACTACAGAAAACAACGTGGAGATTCCTTTAAAAACTTGAAATAGAACCATATGGCCCAGCAAACCCACTGCTGGGCATACACACCAAGGAAACCAGAATTGAAAGATACACGTGTACCCTAATCTTCGCTGCAGCACTGTTTACAATAGCCAGGAAATGGAAGCAGCCTAGATGTCCATTGGCAGATGAATAGATAAGAAAGTTGTGGTATATATACACAATGGAATATTACTCAGCTATTAAAAACAACACATTTGAGTCACTTCTAACAAGATGGATGAAACTGGAGCCTATTACACAGAGTGAAGTAAGTCAGAAAGAAAAACATGACTACAGTGTATTAACACATATATATGAAATTTAGAAATATAGTAACAACGGCCCTATGTACAAGACAGCAAAAGAGACACAGATATAAAGAACAGATTTTTGGACTCTGTGGGTGAAGGCAGTGGTGGGATGATTTGAGAGAATAGTGTTGAAACATGTATATTACCATTTTTGAAATAGATCACCAGTCTACTTTCAATGAATGAAACAGGGCACTCAAAGGGATGACACAGAGGGATGGGATAGGGAGGGACATGGGAGGAAGGTTTAGGACAGGGGACACATGTACACCCATGGCTGATTCATGTCAATATATGGAAAAAAACACACCACAATATTGTAAAATATTTAGCCTCCAATTAAAATATATAAATCAGTTTTAAAAAACATGCTGGCAGAGATTGTGAGTACAAATACACATCCTCTCTGGAAGAAGGATCCATCATCCTAAGCCTCAGAGACTCTCAGAAATATGAGCAGTTAACACACTAACAAGCTCATCAGGAAATGAGACAACAGAAGCCAGAAATACACCAGAAATCAGCAGAAATACATCTACAGTGGCTTCAGGTATCCTTCATTATTTACATTCTTATTTTGACTTCCAAAAATGAAATAGATTGAATTACTAGAATTCCCATTTTGTACAAAAGTTTGCCACATACTGCCCAGATTCAAGAACCTAATAGATGATAAAAAACCAATAAGCAAATGACAAACATTTTATGAACTGGGGAAAGACTTGAACAGATCTTTTACAGACAAGAATATCCAAATGCCAATAAACACATGAAAAGTGCATACAGAATAAGAATATTAACACCACAGTATGATAACCACTGTACAGTCCCAGAACAGCTAAATTAAAGTAGAAAGACAATATGTAAAGTATTGATGAACATGTGAATCAACTAGAAGTTTCATACACTGCCATGGAATTAGAACCTAATAAAGTCCATTTTGGAAGACTGCTCGCACTATAGACCAAAGACAAAATCTATGACCTAGCAATTGTACTCACAGTTGTTTCCTTAACAGAAATTCATGCTTATGCTCCCAAAAGATATCTACAAGAATGTCTATTACTATCTGTAATATCCCCAGGTAGAAAAGTCACAAATGTATATCTTCAATGGATTGGATTAATCTATTGTGATAAATTCATACTGTGGAAGGCTACATCCTATGACAATGAAAATAAATAAAATATGGCTATCTGAACAACATGGATGTATTTCGTAAACATAAAGCTGAATGAAAGAAAAAAGCCAAGTACACACTGTGTGAATTTTTTTCCTATCTAAATGAAGTTCAAAAGCAGAAAACATAAATATATAATATTAAAAGTAAAAAAAAAAAGATGTCTCCTTCAAAAACCATTATTAGTTCAAGATCAGGAACATAACCTAATACATATGTAGAAATAAAAACATCAAATTAGACAAAATGATGTGATAGATGAATGTGTTCCGAACGAAGCAACAAGCTAAAACCCCAAAGAAGAACTAAATCAGAGACAAGCGATCTATCCAGTAAAGTACTCCATGTAATGAGTGCAAAGATGTTCAAAGAACTTGAGTGAAGATTCAATGAACAGAGTGAGAATTTGAAAGCTTTTAACAAACAAGTATAAAGAAGAACCAACAGAGATGAAGAATATAATACCTGAAATAAAAGTACACCAGAAAGGATCAACAGTACATAACAGAATACAGAGGAACAGGTCAGCAAATTGGAAGACAGAGTAGTGGAAATCACTGAAATTGAACAGAAAAAAAGAGAGAAAACAGTACAAGAGAACTCTAGGACAACATCAAGAATACTAACATTCACATTATAGGATCCAAAAAGAGAGAAAGAAAGAATATATATTTGAAAACATAGTTGTTTAAATGTTCCTAACCTGAAAAAGGAAACAGATATCCAGGTCTAGAAAGCACAGAGAGTCCCAAACAGGATCAACCCAAAGAGGACCACACCAAGACACAGCATAATTAAAATAGTAAAAAATAAAGATAAAGAGATAATATTAAAAGAAGCAAGGGAAAAACAAGTTATATATAAGTGAACTTCTGTAAGGCTATTAGCTGACTCTATAGGCCAGTAGGGAGTGGTATGATACGTTTGAAGTGATAAAAGGGAAAAACCTACAACCAAGATTACTCTACCAGGAAAAGCTTTCATTCAGATTTGACGGAGAAATCAAAAGTTTTACAGAAAAGCAGAACCAAAAAGAGTTCAGCAATACCAAACCAACTTTATAAGAAGCTTTAAGAGAACCTCTCTAAGAGGTAAATAAAAGATCATCACTACATATATGAAAATTACAAGGGAAAAATATCTCTATGCTGTGCTGTGCTAAGTCACTTAGATCATGTCCAACCTTTTGAGATCCTATGGACTGTAGCCCATTGGGCTCCTCTGTCCATGGGATTCTCCAGATAATAATACTTAACTGGGTTGCCATAAACTTATTCAGGGTATCTTCCTGATCCAGGGATTGAACCTGCATCTCTTATGTCTCTTGCATTGGCAGGGAAGTTCTTTATCAGTAGCACCACCCAGGAAGCCCAAAATATCTCTGCTAAAGGTAAACATACAGTAAGGAAGTAAATTATTGCTAATAATGAACTATTTGTAAGAGAAAGTAAAAACATGATCTTATTTAAAATTATATAAAAAATGTGTATACCTAGAAATAAATTCAGCCAAGGAAGTGAAAGACCTATACTCTGAAAAGTATATAATGTTTATGAGGGAAATTAAAGGTGACACAAAGAAATGGAAAGATATCCCACATTCTCAGAGTGGAAGAATTAATGTTGTTATAAAGTCCATACTCACTTCAGTTCAGTCGCTCAGTCGTGTCCGACTCTTTGTGAACACATGAATCACAGCACACCCGATCTCCCTGTCCATCACCAACTCCTGGAGTTTATTCAAACTCACGTCCATCGAGTCGGTGATGCCATCCAGCCATCTCATCCTCTGTCGTCCCCTTCTCCTCCAGCTCCCAATCCCTCCCAGCATCAGAGTCTTTTCCAATGAGTCAACTCTTCGCATGAGGTGGCCAAAGTATTGGAGCTCCAGCTTAAGCATCAGTCTTTCCAATGAACACCCAGGGTTGATCTCCCTTAGAATGGACTGGTTGGATTTCCTTGCAGTCCAAGGGACTCTCAAGAGTCTTCTCCAACATCACAATTCAAAAGCATCAATTCTTCGGTGCTCAGCTTTCTTCACAGTCCAGTTCTCACGTACATACATGACCACTGGAAAAACCATAGCCTTGACTAGACGGACCTTTGTTGGAAAAGTAATGTCTCTGCTTTTCAATATGGTACCTAGGTTGGTCATAACTTTCTTCCAAAGAGTAATCGTCTTTTAATTTTATGGCTACAGTTACCATCTGCAGTGATTTTGGAGCCCCCAAAAATAAAGTCTGACACTGTTTCCACTGTTTCCCCATCTATTTCCCATGAAGTGATGGGACCGAATGCCATGATCTTCATTTTCTGAATGTTGAGCTTTAAGCCAACTTTTTCACTCNGAAAGAATGGAAATCCAGATTGGAAATGAAAAAGTAAAACTCTCACTGTTTGCAGATGACATGACCCTCTACATAGAAAACTCTAAAGACACCACCAAATAATTAATAGAGCTAGTCAATGAATGTATTAAAGTTGCAGGATATAAAATTAATACAAAGAAATCCCTTGAGTTTCTATACACTAACAATGAGAAAACAGAAAGAGAAATGAAGGAAACAGTCCCATTCACCATTGTAATGAAAAAAATTAAATACTTAGGAATAAATTTACCTAAAGAAACAAAAGTTTTATATATATATAACTATAAAACATTGATGAAAGAAATCAAAGATGACACAAAAAGATGGAGATATATACCATGTTCATGGACTGGAAGAATCAATATAGTGAAAATGAGTATACTACCCAAAGCAATCTATAGATTCAATGAAATCCCTATCAAGCTAACAATGGTACTTTTCTGATAACTAAAACAAATAATTTCAAAATACGTATAGAAATATAGAAAACCTTGAATAGCCAAAGCAATCTTGAGAAAGAAGAACCAAACTGAAGGAATCAACCAACCTGCCTAACTTCAGGCTCTACTACAAAGCTACAGTCATTAGGACAGTATGGTACTGGCACAAAGATAGAAATATAGATGAATGGAACAAAATAGAAAGCCCAGAGATGAATCCATGCACCTATGGAAATGTTGTCTTTCCACACTGACAAAGGAAGAAAGAATATACAATGGAGAAAATACAATTCTTTTAACAAGTGGTGCTGGGAAAACTGGTCAACCACCTGTAAAAAAAATGAAACTAGAACACTTTCTAATATGATACACAGAAATAAACTCAAAATGGATTAAAGATCTAAATGTAAGGCCAGAAACTATAAAACTCCTATAGGAAAAACAGAGGCAGAACACTTACTGACATAAATCACAGCAGTATCCTCTATGACCCACCTTTCCAAATAATGGGAATAAAAGCAAAACTAAACAGATGGAACCTAATTAAACTTAACCACTTTTGCACAATGAAGGAAATTATAAGCAAAGTGAAGAGACAGCCTTCAGAATGGGAGAAAATAATAGCAAATGAAGCAATGAACAAATAATCTCCTAAAATATACAAACAGCTCATGCAGCTCAATACCAGAAAAATAAACGATCCAATCAAAAAATGGGCCAAAGAACTAAACAGACATTTCTCCAAAGAAGACATACAGATGGCTAACAAACACATGAAAAGATGCTCAACATCACTCATCAGAGAAATGCAAATCAAAACCACAATGACGTTCAATCTCACACTGGTTAGAATGGCTGCCGTCAAAAATTCTACAAACAATAAATGCTATAGAGAGTGTGGAGAAAAGGGGACCCTGTTACCCTGATGGTGGGAATGCAAACTAGTGCAGCCACTACAGAAAACAACGTGGAGATTCCTTTAAAAACTTGAAATAGAACCATATGGCCCAGCAAACCCACTGCTGGGCATACACACCAAGGAAACCAGAATTGAAAGATACACGTGTACCCTAATCTTCGCTGCAGCACTGTTTACAATAGCCAGGAAATGGAAGCAGCCTAGATGTCCATTGGCAGATGAATAGATAAGAAAGTTGTGGTATATATACACAATGGAATATTACTCAGCTATTAAAAACAACACATTTGAGTCACTTCTAACAAGATGGATGAAACTGGAGCCTATTACACAGAGTGAAGTAAGTCAGAAAGAAAAACATGACTACAGTGTATTAACACATATATATGAAATTTAGAAATATAGTAACAACGGCCCTATGTACAAGACAGCAAAAGAGACACAGATATAAAGAACAGATTTTTGGACTCTGTGGGTGAAGGCAGTGGTGGGATGATTTGAGAGAATAGTGTTGAAACATGTATATTACCATTTTTGAAATAGATCACCAGTCTACTTTCAATGAATGAAACAGGGCACTCAAAGGGATGACACAGAGGGATGGGATAGGGAGGGACATGGGAGGAAGGTTTAGGACAGGGGACACATGTACACCCATGGCTGATTCATGTCAATATATGGAAAAAAACACACCACAATATTGTAAAATATTTAGCCTCCAATTAAAATATATAAATCAGTTTTAAAAAACATGCTGGCAGAGATTGTGAGTACAAATACACATCCTCTCTGGAAGAAGGATCCATCATCCTAAGCCTCAGAGACTCTCAGAAATATGAGCAGTTAACACACTAACAAGCTCATCAGGAAATGAGACAACAGAAGCCAGAAATACACCAGAAATCAGCAGAAATACATCTACAGTGGCTTCAGGTATCCTTCATTATTTACATTCTTATTTTGACTTCCAAAAATGAAATAGATTGAATTACTAGAATTCCCATTTTGTACAAAAGTTTGCCACATACTGCCCAGATTCAAGAACCTAATAGATGATAAAAAACCAATAAGCAAATGACAAACATTTTATGAACTGGGGAAAGACTTGAACAGATCTTTTACAGACAAGAATATCCAAATGCCAATAAACACATGAAAAGTGCATACAGAATAAGAATATTAACACCACAGTATGATAACCACTGTACAGTCCCAGAACAGCTAAATTAAAGTAGAAAGACAATATGTAAAGTATTGATGAACATGTGAATCAACTAGAAGTTTCATACACTGCCATGGAATTAGAACCTAATAAAGTCCATTTTGGAAGACTGCTCGCACTATAGACCAAAGACAAAATCTATGACCTAGCAATTGTACTCACAGTTGTTTCCTTAACAGAAATTCATGCTTATGCTCCCAAAAGATATCTACAAGAATGTCTATTACTATCTGTAATATCCCCAGGTAGAAAAGTCACAAATGTATATCTTCAATGGATTGGATTAATCTATTGTGATAAATTCATACTGTGGAAGGCTACATCCTATGACAATGAAAATAAATAAAATATGGCTATCTGAACAACATGGATGTATTTCGTAAACATAAAGCTGAATGAAAGAAAAAAGCCAAGTACACACTGTGTGAATTTTTTTCCTATCTAAATGAAGTTCAAAAGCAGAAAACATAAATATATAATATTAAAAGTAAAAAAAAAAAGATGTCTCCTTCAAAAACCATTATTAGTTCAAGATCAGGAACATAACCTAATACATATGTAGAAATAAAAACATCAAATTAGACAAAATGATGTGATAGATGAATGTGTTCCGAACGAAGCAACAAGCTAAAACCCCAAAGAAGAACTAAATCAGAGACAAGCGATCTATCCAGTAAAGTACTCCATGTAATGAGTGCAAAGATGTTCAAAGAACTTGAGTGAAGATTCAATGAACAGAGTGAGAATTTGAAAGCTTTTAACAAACAAGTATAAAGAAGAACCAACAGAGATGAAGAATATAATACCTGAAATAAAAGTACACCAGAAAGGATCAACAGTACATAACAGAATACAGAGGAACAGGTCAGCAAATTGGAAGACAGAGTAGTGGAAATCACTGAAATTGAACAGAAAAAAAGAGAGAAAACAGTACAAGAGAACTCTAGGACAACATCAAGAATACTAACATTCACATTATAGGATCCAAAAAGAGAGAAAGAAAGAATATATATTTGAAAACATAGTTGTTTAAATGTTCCTAACCTGAAAAAGGAAACAGATATCCAGGTCTAGAAAGCACAGAGAGTCCCAAACAGGATCAACCCAAAGAGGACCACACCAAGACACAGCATAATTAAAATAGTAAAAAATAAAGATAAAGAGATAATATTAAAAGAAGCAAGGGAAAAACAAGTTATATATAAGTGAACTTCTGTAAGGCTATTAGCTGACTCTATAGGCCAGTAGGGAGTGGTATGATACGTTTGAAGTGATAAAAGGGAAAAACCTACAACCAAGATTACTCTACCAGGAAAAGCTTTCATTCAGATTTGACGGAGAAATCAAAAGTTTTACAGAAAAGCAGAACCAAAAAGAGTTCAGCAATACCAAACCAACTTTATAAGAAGCTTTAAGAGAACCTCTCTAAGAGGTAAATAAAAGATCATCACTACATATATGAAAATTACAAGGGAAAAATATCTCTATGCTGTGCTGTG
Organism: Raphicerus campestris; assembly: GCA_006410735.1. Classification (NCBI taxonomy): domain Eukaryota; kingdom Metazoa; phylum Chordata; class Mammalia; order Artiodactyla; family Bovidae; genus Raphicerus; species Raphicerus campestris. Next base: position 154,746 of record SJYW01019262.1, on the reverse strand, counting down.
CTAAGTCACTTAGATCATGTCCAACCTTTTGAGATCCTATGGACTGTAGCCCATTGGGCTCCTCTGTCCATGGGATTCTCCAGATAATAATACTTAACTGGGTTGCCATAAACTTATTCAGGGTATCTTCCTGATCCAGGGATTGAACCTGCATCTCTTATGTCTCTTGCATTGGCAGGGAAGTTCTTTATCAGTAGCACCACCCAGGAAGCCCAAAATATCTCTGCTAAAGGTAAACATACAGTAAGGAAGTAAATTATTGCTAATAATGAACTATTTGTAAGAGAAAGTAAAAACATGATCTTATTTAAAATTATATAAAAAATGTGTATACCTAGAAATAAATTCAGCCAAGGAAGTGAAAGACCTATACTCTGAAAAGTATATAATGTTTATGAGGGAAATTAAAGGTGACACAAAGAAATGGAAAGATATCCCACATTCTCAGAGTGGAAGAATTAATGTTGTTATAAAGTCCATACTCACTTCAGTTCAGTCGCTCAGTCGTGTCCGACTCTTTGTGAACACATGAATCACAGCACACCCGATCTCCCTGTCCATCACCAACTCCTGGAGTTTATTCAAACTCACGTCCATCGAGTCGGTGATGCCATCCAGCCATCTCATCCTCTGTCGTCCCCTTCTCCTCCAGCTCCCAATCCCTCCCAGCATCAGA
>SJYW01019262.1:123650-153417 GCA_006410735.1 Raphicerus campestris | reverse complement strand
CTCTTATGTCTCTTGCATTGGCAGGGAAGTTCTTTATCAGTAGCACCACCCAGGAAGCCCAAAATATCTCTGCTAAAGGTAAACATACAGTAAGGAAGTAAATTATTGCTAATAATGAACTATTTGTAAGAGAAAGTAAAAACATGATCTTATTTAAAATTATATAAAAAATGTGTATACCTAGAAATAAATTCAGCCAAGGAAGTGAAAGACCTATACTCTGAAAAGTATATAATGTTTATGAGGGAAATTAAAGGTGACACAAAGAAATGGAAAGATATCCCACATTCTCAGAGTGGAAGAATTAATGTTGTTATAAAGTCCATACTCACTTCAGTTCAGTCGCTCAGTCGTGTCCGACTCTTTGTGAACACATGAATCACAGCACACCCGATCTCCCTGTCCATCACCAACTCCTGGAGTTTATTCAAACTCACGTCCATCGAGTCGGTGATGCCATCCAGCCATCTCATCCTCTGTCGTCCCCTTCTCCTCCAGCTCCCAATCCCTCCCAGCATCAGAGTCTTTTCCAATGAGTCAACTCTTCGCATGAGGTGGCCAAAGTATTGGAGCTCCAGCTTAAGCATCAGTCTTTCCAATGAACACCCAGGGTTGATCTCCCTTAGAATGGACTGGTTGGATTTCCTTGCAGTCCAAGGGACTCTCAAGAGTCTTCTCCAACATCACAATTCAAAAGCATCAATTCTTCGGTGCTCAGCTTTCTTCACAGTCCAGTTCTCACGTACATACATGACCACTGGAAAAACCATAGCCTTGACTAGACGGACCTTTGTTGGAAAAGTAATGTCTCTGCTTTTCAATATGGTACCTAGGTTGGTCATAACTTTCTTCCAAAGAGTAATCGTCTTTTAATTTTATGGCTACAGTTACCATCTGCAGTGATTTTGGAGCCCCCAAAAATAAAGTCTGACACTGTTTCCACTGTTTCCCCATCTATTTCCCATGAAGTGATGGGACCGAATGCCATGATCTTCATTTTCTGAATGTTGAGCTTTAAGCCAACTTTTTCACTCTCCTCTTTCCCTTTCCTTTTTCACTCTCATTTTCATCAGAGGCTTTTTAGTTCCTCTTCACTTTCTGCCATAAAGGTGATGTCATCTGTATATCTGAGGTTATTTATATTTCTCCTGGCAATTTTGATCCCAACTTGTGCTTCTTCCAGGCCAGTGTTTCTCATTATGTACTCTGCATATACTACCCAAAGCAAATACAGACTTAATCCAATCCCAATCAAAATACCCATGCAATTTTTTCACAGAACTAAAATAACTCTACAATTTATATGGAACTACAAAAGACCCTGAATTCCCAAGCAATCTTGAGGAAAATGAACAAAGTTGGAAGTATTATGCCTCTTGATTTCAAACTATACTACAAAGCTACAATAATCAAAACATTGTGGTACTGGCACAAAAACAAACACATATATCAGTGGAACAGAATAAAGAGCCTAGAAAACACACACACACATACACCTATGGTCGATTAATCTATAACAAAGGAAGTAAGCCTGTACAGTGGGAACAAGACAGCTTCTTCATTTAGGTGTTAGGAAAACTGGACAGGTACATATTAAGCAATGATATTAGAACATTTCTTCACCCACTATACAAAAATAGCTAGCAGTGCTTCAAAGACTTAAAATAAGATCTGAGACCATAAAACTCCTAGAAGAGAACATAGGCAGGATCTTCATATACTATATATGTCTTTCATATAAAGATACCTTTCATATAAATTGTAGAAATAGTTTTGGAATCTGTCTCTTAAGGTAAAAGTAAACAAATGAGACTCAATTCAACTTAAAAGAGCTTTCAAAACAAAGGAAACTATTGACAAAATAAAAACACAACCTACTGACTGGGATAAAATATTTGCAAATGATATGACACAGAAAGGGTTAATATGAAAAATATATAAATAGCTAATAAAACTCAGTATCAAAAAACTGCAGATAACCCAATCAAAAAATGAGCAGAAGACCTGAATGGACATTTTTCCAAGACATATAGATAGCTAAAGGGCACATGAAAAGGTGTTAAACATCACTACTTAGTAGAGAAATGAAAATAAAAACAACAAAATATCACCTCACACCTGTCCAAAGAGCTATCATCAAAAAATCTGCAAATATCAAATGTGCTGTGCTTAGTCACTCACTTATGTCTAACTCTTTTGTGACGCCATGGACTGTAGCCCGACAGGCTCCTCTGTCAATGGGGAATCCCCAGACAAGAATACTGGAGTGGGTTGCCATGCACTCCTCCACAGGATTTTCCCAATCCAGGGATCGAACCCAGGTCGCCCACATTGCAGGTGGATTCTTTACCATTTGAGCCACCAGGGGAGAAAATAACAAATGGTGGCTACAAATATCAAATGATGTGGAGAAGAAGGAATCCTTGCAAAATATTGGCAGGTATGTAAGTTGATGCAGCCACTATTGATGTTCTTCAAAAATAAAAATAAAGCTAGTATATGATCTAGTATTTCCACTTCTGGGTATATATCTGATGAGAACATAATCACAATCTCAGGGGCATAGATATGCCTCTCCATGATCATAGTATCATTATTTATTATAACCAAGACTTGGAAACAATCTGAATGTCCATCAACATGGGAACAGATAAAGAAGAGGTGTATATAAACACACATACAAACACAGAAGAATATTCAGTTCAGTTCAGTTCAGTCGCTCAGTCGAGTCCAACTCTTTGCGACCCCATGAATCACAGCACGCCAGGCCTCCCTGTCCATCACCATCTCTCGTAGTTCACTCAGACTCACGTCCATCGAGTCCGTGATTCCATCCTGCCATCTCATCATCTGTCGGCCCCTTCTTCTCCTGCCCCTAATCCGTCCCAGCATCAGAGTCTTTTCCAATGAGTCAACTCTTCGCATGAGGTGGCCAAAGTACTGGAGTTTCAGCTTTAGCATCATTCCTTCCAAAGAACACCCAGGGTTGATCTCCTTTAGAATGGACTGGTTGGATCTCCTTGCAGTCTGAGGGACTCTCAAGAGTCTTCTCCAACACCACAGTTCAAAAGAATCAATTCTTGGGCGCTCAGCCTTCTTCACAGCCCAACTCTCACATCCATACGTGACCATTGGAAAAACCATAGCCTTGACTAGATGGACCTTTGTTGGAAAAGTAATGTCTCTGCTTTTGAATATGCTATCTAGGTTGGTCATGATTTTTCTTCCCAGGAGTAAGCATCTTTTAATTTCATGGCTGCAGTAACCATCTGCAGTGATTGTGAAGCTCCCCAAAATAAATTCTGTCACTGTTTCCGTTGTTTCCCTGTCAATTTGCCATGAAATGATGAGACTGAATGCCATGATCTTAGTTTTCTGAATGTTGAGTTTTAAGCCAACGTTTTCACTCTCCTCTTCAATCTTCATCAAGAGGCTCTTTGTTTTTTCTTTGCTTTCTGGCATAAGGGTGGTGTCATCTGTGTATCTGAAGTTATTGATATTTCTCTTGGCAATCTTGATTCCAGCTTGTGCTTCATCTAGCCTGACGTTTTGCATGTTGTATTCTGCATTTATATTAAATAAGCAGGGTAACAACATTTAGCCTTGACGTACTCCTTTCCCAATTTGGAACCAGTCTGTTGTTCCATGTCCAGTTGCAACTGTTGATTCTTGACCTGCATTCGGATTTCTCAGGAGGCAGGTCAGGTGACTGGGTAGCATGAAAGAAAGAATGGAGAAGGAGGAAAGCAAGAAGGACCAAACCTGGATCCCAGGGTAGGGGGGTTGAAGCAGGGGAGAGATCCCTGCATTCAGGGAAATCAGTTGGGACAGAGGGAAAGCAACTGAGTCTGTTGGAGGGTAAAGCAGCTGATCTGTGATAGTCTAAAGAATCACACAGACAATTGTTGTCATGGCCTTACATACCCTGAACTGGGATGTTGGTCCACTGGTGTGTGTGGCTGCTGGCAGCTGGAGAATGGGGATTGGATAGCAATCTCAGAGCAAGGACTGCTGTTGATGTCAGGGAGACAGCTGAGGGGATGGAGGGAGGAAATTCACACCAAGAATGGCTTTAGAGAAAAAACAGATGGCCACCAGAAACAAGGTGTTACTGCTGAGTCACACAAAGAAGGTGGAGCCACCACTTTAACCTCTCTCTCACCATATGCCAGCATCAGCAGTTGATCAGTTCAAAAGGAGCAACTTGAGCTGCCCTTTGAGTGCCTGTTGCACTGAGCAATAGAAAAGGACCAACTAGGGCTGTCTAGTAAGTGCCTGCTGGGCCAAGCAATAAAGAAGGACCAGCCAGAGCAGCCCTTTGAGTGCCTGCTTCCAGAAGCTAGAAAAGGCTTCTAATAAAGCCATATGTCTTGCACCCATAGCTACCAGTTTCCCTGCACACATGGTGCCTCTAGAGTCCCTACAATCCAAGCAGTTGCACCGTCTCACACCCTGTCTTCACTCACTACAGGAGACTCAAATCCTCCAGCAAACTCCTATGGATGGTCCACATGCAGAAGTGGGGAAAAAACTACAATTGAACTCCAGGGGCAAAGTGGGTAAGGAAGAGGATCAAAAACCTTTCCATTAGCTGCACAAGTTACAGATTAAGTCAGCACCATCAACTAGATAGACTGTGTCTATGGAATATGTTAAAGGACAATGAGAGCTCCTACAAGGAAGATTCTCTAGCTCTGACAGCTGTGGAGGCAGAAGGCAAGCACATGTGGAAGGAGGGCCAGATTAGAGTCTGAACTGTCCTCTCAGCAGATCCAGAGACCAGCTCTTCCCAGCACTGAAGGGCCCCCTAGAGAAGTGGAGGTGGGCTATGGCTCACAGCAAGGGCAAGAATACTGACAGCTGAGACCCTAGGAAATCATTTATTATAATTTTTTTGTTTGTTTTGAATTGTCCTATTGTTGGTTCTGGCTTTCTATTTTCTCTGTTGTGGTTGTTGTTATTATTATTAGGGGTAGTATTTAGGCTTTGGGGGGATGTTTTAATAATACTTTTTATTTCTTTTATATATTTCTACTATTTTGGCTTTATGCTGTTCTGTGTCTCTTTTTTGGATTCGTTTTTGTTGTAGTGGTTGTTTTAACATTATATATATTTATTATATATATATTAAGTAATTCCAACTTTGCTCTCCTATTTTTATTTCTTTTATCATTTTGTCTGTCTTATTTTATTTGCTTTATTCCTCAGCTGGCACTCTGCTTTTGTTTTACTTTCTGTTTTGTATTTAGTTTTGTTTTTAATTGATCGATTTCATTTTGGTTTCTTTTGTTCATCAGGTTGTTCTCTTGTAATTTGTTTCCTTCTTTGGTTTCTTGTGTGTGTGTGTTCCTTTGTTCTTCTTTTTATTAGACTGATCTTGCTTTTACTGTTTGTCTCTGTTTCATTTTTTGTTTCCTGTATTTTTGTTTTGTTTTATTCCCTTTATTGTCATAATAACAAACTTGTGGAGTCTTGGCTCCCTGACTGGAAGTCAGTTTTCAGTCTCTGAGGTGAAAGTGATGAGTTCAACAAAATGGACAACCTGGAAGAAGAGATAGAAAATGTGAACAGACAAATCACAAGCACTAGAAATGAAACTGTGATGAAAATATCTTCCAACAAACAAAAGCCCAGGGCCAGATCACTTCACAGGTGAATTATATCAAATGTTTAGAGCAGAGCAAACACTCTTGAACTCTTCCAAAAGAACTGCAGAGCAAGGAACATTCCCAAATTCATTCTACAAAGCCATCATCACCCTGATATGAAAAGTGGCAAATACAGAATACAAAAAAGAAAATTACAGGCCAATATTACTGATAAACATAGATGCAGAAATCCTCAACAAAATACTAGCAAACAGAATCTAAGAACAAATTAAAAGGATCACACATCATTATGAAGTGGGATTTATCCCAGTGATGTGATGATTTTTCAATATAGACAAATCAATCAATGTGATACACCATATTAATAAACTGAAAGCTTTAAAAAAAAACATGACAATTTCAATAGATGCAGAAAGAACTTTCAACAAAATTCAATACCCATTTATGATTTTAAAAAAATACAGTAAGTGGGTATAAAAGGAAACTATCTCAGCATAATAAAGGTCATACATGACAAATACACTACAAAAATGATTCTCAATAGCAAAAAATCTAAAGCATTTCCTCTAAGATCTGGAACAATACAAGGGTGCCCACTCTTGCTACTATTATTTAATCTAGTTCTGGAAGTCCTAGCAATGGCAATCAGAGGAGAAAAAATAAATAAAAGTAATTTAGATCAGAAAAGAAGATGGAAAACTCTCACTGTTCGACGGTGACATGATACTATACATAGAACACCTTAGAGATGCCACCAGAAAATTATTAAACTTAATCAATGAAATTAGTAGAGTCAGGATACAAAACCAATACACAGAAATCTCTTGTATTTCTACACATTAATATCAAAAAATCAGCAAGAACAATTAAGGAAACAATCCCACTCACCATTGCAAGGAAAAAAAAAAAAACCTATGAAGAAACCTACCAAAGGAGACAAAAGATCTGTATGCAGAAAACTATAAGACACTGATGAAAAAAACAAAAGATGACACATACAGATGGAGAGACATACCATTTTGCTTGATTGGAAGAATCAGTATTATGAAAATGACTATACTATCCAAAGCAATTTACAGATTCAGTGCTGGTGGCTCAGACAGTAAACAGTCTGCCTGTAACACAGGAGTCTCAGGTTCAATCTTGGTTTGGGAAGATTCCCTGAAGAAGGGAATGGCTACTAATGCCAGTATTCTTGCCTGGAGAATTCCATGGACAGAAGAGCCTGGTCGGCTGCAGTCCATGGGGTTGCAAAGAGTTAGAACCGACTGACTGAATAACACTTTCACTTTCACCCAAAGCAATCTATAGACTCAATGCAATTCCTATCAAATTACTAATGGTTTTTTTCACAGAACTAGAACAAAAAAGTCACAGTTTGTACGAAAACACAAAAGACCCCAAATAGACAAAGCAATCTTAAGAAAGAAAAACAAAGCTGGAAGAATCAACCTTCCTGACTTCAGAAGCTACAACAATCAAGACAGTATGACATGGCACAAAAACAGAAACACAGATAAATGAAGCAATAAAGAAATCACAGAGATAAACTCACACACCCATTGGTACCTTGTCTTTGACAAATGAGGCAAGAACATACAATAGAGAAAAGACAGCCTCTTCAATAAGTGGTGCTGAGAAAACTGGACAGCTGAATGTAAAACAATCAAGCTACCAACAGTATTTTACAGAGCTAGAACAAATAATTTCACAATTTTGTATGGAAATACAAAAAACCTCGAATAGCCGAAGGAATCTTGAGAGAGAAGAATGGAACTGGAGGAATCCACCTGCCTGACTTCAGGCTCTACTACAAAGCCACAGTCATCAACACAGTATGGTACTGGCACAAAGACAGAAATATAGATCAATGGAACAAAATATAAAGCCCAGATAAATCCACACACCTATAGATACCTTATCTTTGACAAAGGCGGCAAGAATATACAATGGATTAAAGACAATCACTTTAACAAATGGTGCTGGGAAAACTGATCAACCACTTGTAAAAGAATGAAACTACAACACTTTCTAACACCATACACAAAAATAAACTCAAAATGGATTACAGATCTAAACATAAGGCTGGAAACTATAAAGCTCCTAGAGGAGAACACACGCAAAACATTATCTGACGTATACCACAGCAGGATCCTCTATTACACACCTCCCAGAATATTGGAAATAAAAGCAAAAATAAACAAATGGGACGTAATTAAACTTAAAAGATTCTGCACAACAAAGGAAACTATGAGCAAGGTGAAAAGACAGCCTTCAGAATGGGAGAAAATAATAGCAAATGAAGCAACTGACAAACAACTAATCTCAAAAATATACAAGCAACACCTACAGCTTAATTCCAGAAAAAATGAATGAACCAATAAAAAACTGGGCAAAAGAACTAAATAGACTTTTCTCCAAAGAAGACATACAGATGGCTAACAAACACATGAAAAGATGCTCAACATAGCTCATTATCAGAGAAATGCAAATCAAAACCACCATGAGATACCATTTCATGCCAGTCAGAATGGCTGTGATCCAAAAATCTACAACCAATAAATGCTGGAGAGGGTGTGGAGAAAAGGGAACTCTCTTACACTGTTGGTGGGAATACAAATAGTACAGCCCCTATGGAGAACAGTGTGGAGATTCCTTAAAAAACTGGAAATAAAACTGCCTTATGACCCAGCAATCCAGAATTGAAAGAGACATGTGTACCCCAATGTTCATCACAGCACTGTTTCTAATAGTCAGAACATGGAAGCAACCTAGATGTCCATCAGCAGATGAATGGATAAGAAAACTGTGGTACATATCCACAATGGAGTATTATGCAGCCGTTAAAAATAATACATTTGAATCAGTTCTAATGAGGTGGATGAAACTGGAGCTATTATACAGAGTGAAGCAAGCCAGAAAGAAAAACACCAATATAGCATACTAACACATATATATGGAATTTAGAAAGTTAGTAATGATAACCCTGTATGTGAGACAGCAAAAGAGACACAGATGTATAGAACAGTCTTTTGGACTCTGTGGGAGAGGGAAAAGGTGGGATAATTTTGGATAATGGCATTGAAACATGTATAACATCATATATGAAACAAATCGCCAGTCCAGGTTCAATGTATAGATGTGTATAAGAGACAGGTAAAAGAATGAAACTACAACACTTTCTAACACCATACACAAAAATAAACTCAAAATGGATTACAGATCTAAACATAAGGCTGGAAACTATAAAGCTCCTAGAGGAGAACACACGCAAAACATTATCTGACGTATACCACAGCAGGATCCTCTATTACACACCTCCCAGAATATTGGAAATAAAAGCAAAAATAAACAAATGGGACGTAATTAAACTTAAAAGATTCTGCACAACAAAGGAAACTATGAGCAAGGTGAAAAGACAGCCTTCAGAATGGGAGAAAATAATAGCAAATGAAGCAACTGACAAACAACTAATCTCAAAAATATACAAGCAACACCTACAGCTTAATTCCAGAAAAAATGAATGAACCAATAAAAAACTGGGCAAAAGAACTAAATAGACTTTTCTCCAAAGAAGACATACAGATGGCTAACAAACACATGAAAAGATGCTCAACATCACTCATTATCAGAGAAATGCAAATCAANAGCAAGGAACATTCCCAAATTCATTCTACAAAGCCATCATCACCCTGATATGAAAAGTGGCAAATACAGAATACAAAAAAGAAAATTACAGGCCAATATTACTGATAAACATAGATGCAGAAATCCTCAACAAAATACTAGCAAACAGAATCTAAGAACAAATTAAAAGGATCACACATCATTATGAAGTGGGATTTATCCCAGTGATGTGATGATTTTTCAATATAGACAAATCAATCAATGTGATACACCATATTAATAAACTGAAAGCTTTAAAAAAAAACATGACAATTTCAATAGATGCAGAAAGAACTTTCAACAAAATTCAATACCCATTTATGATTTTAAAAAAATACAGTAAGTGGGTATAAAAGGAAACTATCTCAGCATAATAAAGGTCATACATGACAAATACACTACAAAAATGATTCTCAATAGCAAAAAATCTAAAGCATTTCCTCTAAGATCTGGAACAATACAAGGGTGCCCACTCTTGCTACTATTATTTAATCTAGTTCTGGAAGTCCTAGCAATGGCAATCAGAGGAGAAAAAATAAATAAAAGTAATTTAGATCAGAAAAGAAGATGGAAAACTCTCACTGTTCGACGGTGACATGATACTATACATAGAACACCTTAGAGATGCCACCAGAAAATTATTAAACTTAATCAATGAAATTAGTAGAGTCAGGATACAAAACCAATACACAGAAATCTCTTGTATTTCTACACATTAATATCAAAAAATCAGCAAGAACAATTAAGGAAACAATCCCACTCACCATTGCAAGGAAAAAAAAAAAAACCTATGAAGAAACCTACCAAAGGAGACAAAAGATCTGTATGCAGAAAACTATAAGACACTGATGAAAAAAACAAAAGATGACACATACAGATGGAGAGACATACCATTTTGCTTGATTGGAAGAATCAGTATTATGAAAATGACTATACTATCCAAAGCAATTTACAGATTCAGTGCTGGTGGCTCAGACAGTAAACAGTCTGCCTGTAACACAGGAGTCTCAGGTTCAATCTTGGTTTGGGAAGATTCCCTGAAGAAGGGAATGGCTACTAATGCCAGTATTCTTGCCTGGAGAATTCCATGGACAGAAGAGCCTGGTCGGCTGCAGTCCATGGGGTTGCAAAGAGTTAGAACCGACTGACTGAATAACACTTTCACTTTCACCCAAAGCAATCTATAGACTCAATNTATTCTTGCCTGGAGAATTCCATGGACAGAAGAGCCTGGTCGGCTGCAGTCCATGGGGTTGCAAAGAGTTAGAACCGACTGACTGAATAACACTTTCACTTTCACCCAAAGCAATCTATAGACTCAATGCAATTCCTATCAAATTACTAATGGTTTTTTTCACAGAACTAGAACAAAAAAGTCACAGTTTGTACGAAAACACAAAAGACCCCAAATAGACAAAGCAATCTTAAGAAAGAAAAACAAAGCTGGAAGAATCAACCTTCCTGACTTCAGAAGCTACAACAATCAAGACAGTATGACATGGCACAAAAACAGAAACACAGATAAATGAAGCAATAAAGAAATCACAGAGATAAACTCACACACCCATTGGTACCTTGTCTTTGACAAATGAGGCAAGAACATACAATAGAGAAAAGACAGCCTCTTCAATAAGTGGTGCTGAGAAAACTGGACAGCTGAATGTAAANACATGAGTCTGAGTGAACTCCGAGAGATGGTGATGAAACAGGGAGGCCTGGCGTGCTGGGATTCATGGGGTCGCAAAGAGTCGGACACGACTGAGCGACTGAACTGACTGACTGACCAATGAATAAAAACTTAGCCATTAGATGGGTATAATAATGGAAAACTCTCTAGTTTATAAAAGAACAGTTTGTTGCAAAATGTGATTTCTGGTAGAAGGGATAAGATTACCTGTTTAGATGACTTACACATTTTGTTAATATTTGTAGAGAAGACTTTTTATTCACCTAGTCTCCAAAGAGCATTCCCCTCTTATTTTTGTTTCTTTTTGAAAAGAATTACCTTGATTCCTAAAAAAGACCAGGTAGAACATTTAAATCTCAAAAGTATATAGAGTGTAAATTCCTCCAAGAAGTTTTGCTTCCTAAGGCCAGAATTTTTACAATAGGTATAGAATTTTGAGATATATAGGGGAACTTTGAGGATTGGTAAAAGAATATGTGGCCTTTTTCTGAGTTTGTGAAGACTCAATTTTTAAGGCAAGTTGCCCTCAATTGGTAGGATAGTTTCTAATTCCTCAAAAAAGTGGGCTGTAACCTGAATGATATTAAGGCACTGATCCACCCATCCAACTCCATTATCTTTAACTTGCTTCTTTATATCAGAGAATTCTTGAACTAAGATAGGAATCAGAAGATTCCTACGCTCAAGATTTAGACCTACTAATCTTTGGAATGTTTTCCTTTCTGTCCGGGTACACAGTTTCATTAAGCTTATGGGAGAATGCCAAAATAGTTCCCATTGGGCTCTGAATATCAGCTTNGATTCCTACGCTCAAGATTTAGACCTACTAATCTTTGGAATGTTTTCCTTTCTGTCCGGGTACACAGTTTCATTAAGCTTATGGGAGAATGCCAAAATAGTTCCCATTGGGCTCTGAATATCAGCTTACAATCTGTCCAACTTCTGACCACAGAGCTACTTAAAAAAAAAATCCATTCAGATTTCTTGTTGGGCTTCAGTTGGTACAAACAGTAAATATTCCTGGCAGAACTGAATGACACCATGGATGAAATTGACATCCCCAAAGAATACACGAAAGATACAATCCTCCAAAGATTCAGAGCTACTCCCAAAGATAGCTGAAAGAAAGACTTAAACAAGATCCCTGAGAGCTGGAATCAGTTAGTAGAACCCTAGCTGAAAATGGAATGCAACCCAATTTCTGTATGGCAACTTGTCAGTTGAATTGCCTGCATATGCAAGAACAAACGGACTTTCCTATTAGTCCAATGGCTAAGACTCCATGCTCCCATTGCTGGGGGCCCAGGTTCCATTCCTGGTCAGGTAACTAGATTCCACATGCCACAATGAACCAACAACCTGTATGCCCCCAGCAGGCAGAAAGCCAAGCCGAGTTCTCAGGGCACAAAATGAGACAAACAAAATAGTTATCATTGGAAGAGAAAGGGTTGATAAGCGATGGGCACACCAAAATCAAATTTACAAGATTTTATATTTGGAAAAGAAGAAACAACAGAAAATTTTATCTTCCTTTCTTGACCAGTTCCTATAGGCAGATTCAGGAGATCTGACACTGAAAATAATTCTTACCTTTTGCTGGCTTCTGCCAGTTTTCCCAGGATCCCCTCTGCAATCTCCAGAGCCAGTACAGGTTAAAGTAGAAACTGTAGCCCTGGTGACTACCAGAAATTGGCAAAATTTTCCATTAATTTTAATTTTAGTTTCCCCTTGGCTGTTTAAGTGAATGATGGATAGCAGTTTACTGAATAATCCCTCTGAGTTCTATATGTGAAAGAGGATAAACAGGGACTAGGTGTAAGTGTGTTAATCACCCAGTCATGTTCAACTCTTTGCAACCCCATGGACTGAAGCGCACCAGGCTCCTCTGTCCATGAGATTTTCCAGGCAATGATACTGGAGTGGGTTGCCATTTCCTTCTCCAGGGGGACTAGGTATAGGGACATTCAATTTGGTGTAGAAGGATTAAAAAAAAAAAAAAAACTTTTAAGGACAAACTTTTTTTCTAGTATCTCAGATGATTGCAAATGAATCATCAATAACTGGGCCAGTGCTTTGATGATTTGTTGCTGTTGTTTTGTCACTCAGTCATGTTGGAATCTTTGAGATCCTATGGACTACAACAAGCCAGGCTTCCCTGTCCTTCACCATCTCCTGGAGTTTATTCAAACTCATGTCCACTGAGTCAGTGATGCCATTCAACGATCTTATTCTCTGTCTTCCCCTTCTCCTCCTGCCTTCAATCTTTCTCAGCATCAGGGTCTTTTCCAATGAGTCAGTTCTTCGAATCAAGTGACCACAGTATTGGAGCTTCAGCTTCAGCATATAGTCCTTCCAATCAATATTCAGGACTGATTTCCTTTAGGATTGATAGGTTTGATCTCCTTGCAGTCCAAGATCAAGGGTTTTTCCAACTCCACAATTTGAAAGCGTCAATTATTTGGCGCTCAGCTTTTCTTATGGTCCAACTCTCACGTCTGTACATGCTGCTAAGTTGCTGCTAAGTCGCTTTAGTTTTGTCTGACTCTGTGAGACCCCATAGATGGCAGACCATCAGGCTCTTCTGTCCCTGGGATTCTCCAGGCAAGAACACTGGAGTGGGTTGCCATTTCCTTCTCCAAAGCATAAAAGTGAAAAGTGAAAGTGAAGTCACTCAGTCGTGTCCAACTCTTAGCGACCCCGTGGACTGCAGCCTACCAGACTCCTCCATCCATGGGATTTTCCAGGCAAAAGCACTGGAGTGGGTTGTCATTGCCTTCTCCGAAGTGATGGAACCAGATGCCATGATCTTTGTTTTTTGAATACTGAGTTTTACACAAGCTTTTTCACTCTCCTCTTTCATTTTCATCAAGAGGTTCTTTAGTTCCTCTTCACTTTCTGCCATAAGGATGATGTCATCTGCATATCTGAGCTTGTTGATATTTCTCCCAGAAATCTTGATTCCAGATTGTGCTTCATCCAGAACATTTCACAAGATGTACTCTGCATACAAGGCAAATAAGCAGGGTGGCCATATACAGCTTTGATGCATTCCTTTTCCAATTTTGAATCAACCCATTGTTCTATGTCCAGTTCTAACTGTTGCTTCTTGACTGCATACAGGTTTCTCAAGAAGCAGGTAAGATGGTCTGGTATTCCCATCTCTTGAATTGTCCAACAGGGGAAGCCAACAGTATTTTAGACTTCTGGCCTTGGAGCTGTTGAAGTTGAAAGGGCACTAAATTGGTGGGTTTTTGTTTACAGTCTGTGATCTCTTCACAATGAAAAAGCAATTCAGATAGAAGATTAGTAGAATGAGTATTGAAGTAAAGGAGACTACTGCTGCTGCTACTGCTAAGTCCCTTCAGTCGTGTCTGACTCTGTGCAACCCCATAGATGGCAGCTCATCAGGCTCCCCCATCCCTGGGATTCTCCAGGCAAGAACACTGGAGTAGTTTGCCATTTCCTTCTCCAATGCATGGAAGTGAAAAGTGAAAGTGAATTCACTCAGTCATGTCTGACTTTTAGTGACCACATAGACTGCAGCCAACCAGGCTCCTCCACCCATGGATTTTCCAGGCAAAAGTACTGGAATAGGCTGCCATTGCCTTCTCTAGTAAAGGAGAGTGGAGGGGAATAATACAAGTCATGGCAGTCTTACAGTCTTTTGTTTTAGATACCTCTTGTGTCTTTAATTTTTCATTAACGTTTTGCAGTGGACTGTCATGGAAATTTGAAGACTTTTGAACTCTCCATCCTGCCTATTAAAATAGTTATCCTAAAAAATAAAAATAAAAATAAATAACATAGTTATCCTATTGTGTTTGTTGATTTGGAAGCCCTTGCTTTCAAGTGCACTTCTTGAATGACCTTATCTAATTGGAATGTTCCCCATGATGGTCATTGTAATTCTAGGGTTTGTAAGATTTTGCTATTTTATAGATATCTACAGCTTCTGTGACCACAGTTCTTAGATATAAAATAAGCAGTTGTGTCATAAGGGGATGCACTTTATTCTTTGAAACTTGAGGATCCCTCTTCTTCAGCTAAGCCACGGGTATCTTGGAGCCAAATTAATTCCTAAAAGATATGTGCTTCTGGTTTGAGGATTTTGTGGTGTTCTACAGCATACCTCATTGCACAGAAACTTTCTTGAGGCTGGCAGGTGACCTAGTGTCAATATAACCTGTTTGGTGACCAACTTATCCTAACATGATAGTTCTACAGTAAGGTGATGAGCACTGTAACAGCTTTTAAGTGCTCGACCCATGCCTAACAGTTTCACACCTTTGGTTTCCAAGATTTCCATTAGCAATAGATCTATGATTCCCTTCACTAGGCTTCTTCATATAGTTGGCCCTCCATATCTGTGGCTGTGGAGCCCACAGATACAGAGGGCCAAAAATGTATGATGACATTTTATAGAAGGGACTTGAAGATCCATTGATTTTGGTAACTGCAAAGGATCCTAGAACCAATCCCCTACAGGTACTGAGGGTTGATTGTAGGAGGAGACACCCTTGATAGCTTTTTCATAGTGTGACCTATGCCACCTTAGATTGTGATTTTGAGGTCAGAACATTCTGAATCTTTTGTTTTCATTTATTTTCCTGAGTTTAATTTCAACACTTTAGGCTGTGAACTTACCCCAAGGCTTTGTGAGTGCCCTAGTTGTTGTCATCCATCATGGACTCTCAATATAAGCGTCACAGAAGCTTTCCAGAGAGTGATAACCTTTCTAGGAACAGTATTTTTTTTTTAATAAGGTTTATTTGGCTCAGAGAGCTAAACAAAGGGGAGTGAAGCTCAAATCCAGGAGTGACTTACCCATGACCCTTGGTAACAAAAATAAGAACAGTGAACTCAAAGCGTTCTGAGGGTACCTCTCCTGTGAATCTCATTGCCCCATAGGCCATTAACAGCCAGTTTCAGATCCCATTCTTCATCACCAAAAACTTTAGAGCCCAAGCTTGGAAAATTTTGAGCATTACCTTGCTAGCATATGAGAAGAGTGCAATGGTGCAGTAGTTTGAACATTCTTTGGCATTGCCTTTCTTTGGAATTGGAATGAAAACTGACCTTTTTTCTGTCCTATAGCCAATGCTGAGTTTTCCAAATTTTTGGCATATTGAGTGCAGCTCTTTCACAGAATCATTTCTTAGGATTTGAAATAGCTCAACTAGAATTCCATTACCTCCAGTAGCTTTGTTTATAGTGATGCTTCCTAAGAACCACTTGACTTCACACTCCAGGATGTCTGGCTCTAGGAGAGTGACACACCATCATGTTTATCTGGGTCATTAAGATCCTTTCTGTGTAGTTCTTCAGTGTTTTGTATAGTTCTTGCCACCTCTTCTTAATCTCTTCTGCTTCTGTTAGGTCCATACTGTTTCTTTCCTTTATAGTGCCCATATTTGCATGAAATGTTCCTTGGTATCTCTAATTTTCTTGAAGAGATATCTAGTCTTTCCCATTCTATTGTTTTCCTCTATTTCTTTGCATTGACCACTTAGGAAGGCTATCTTATCTCTCCTTGCTATATGTTGGAACTCTCCATTGAGATGGGTGTATATTTCCTTTTCTCCTTTGCCTTTAGCTTTTTTTCTTTTCTCAGCTATTTGTAGGACCTTCTCAGGCAACCATTTTGTCTTTTTGCATTTCTTTTTCTTGGGGATGGTTTTGATCATGATCTCCTATACAATGTTACAAACCTCTGTCCATAGTTCTTTAGGTACTCTGTCTATCAGATCTAATCTCTTCAATCTATTTGTCACTTCTACTGTATAATAAGACTTCCCTGATGGCTCAGATGGTAAAGCATCTGTCTACAATGCGGGAGACTTGGATTTGATCCCTGGGTTGGGAAGATACCCTGGAGAAGGAAATGGCAATCCACTCTAATGCAATTGCCTGGAAAATCCCATGGACAGAGGAACTTGGTAGGCTACAGTCCATGGGGTCGCAAAGAGTCGGACACGACTGAGCGACTTCACTTTCACTTTCACTGTATAATCATAATGGATTTGATTTAGATCATACTTGAATGGTCTAGTGGTTTTCTCTACTTTCTTCAATTTAAGTCTAAATTTCACAATAAGAAGTTCATGATCTGAGTCACAGTCAGCTCCTGGTCTTCTTTTTGCTGACTGTGTATAGTTTTTCCATCTTTGGCTGCAAAGAATGTAATCAATCTGATTTCAGTACTGGCCATTTGGTGATGTTCATGTGTAGAGTCATCTCTTGTGTTGTTGGAAGAGGGAGTTTGCTATGACCAGTGAATTCTCTTGGCAAAGCTCTGTTAGCCTTTGCTCTGCTTCATTTTGTACTCCAAGGCCAAAGCTGCCTGTTACTCCAGGTATCGCTTCACATCCTACTTTTGCATTCCAGTCTTCTGTGATGAAAAGGACATCATTTTTGCTGTTTGTTCTAGAACGTCTTATAGGTCTTCACAGAAGTATTCAACTTCAGCTTTTTTGGCATTAGTGGTTGGGGCATAGATTTTAAGTATCATGATATTGAATAATGGTTTGCCATGGAAACGAACCAAAATAATTCTGTTGTTTTTGAGATTGCACCCAGGTGCCACATTTCAGGCTCTTTTAACTATGAGGCCTACTTCATTTCTTCTAAGGGATTCTTTCCCACAGTAGTAGATGTAATGGTCATCTGTATTAAATTCACCCATTCCAGTCTGTTCTAGTTCACTAATTCCTAAAATGCTAATGTTCACTCTTGCCATCTCCTGTTTGACCACTTCCTTTTTACCTTGATTCATGAACCTAGCATTCCAGGTTCCTATGCAAAATTGTTCTTTACAGCATCAAACATTACTTTCACCACCAGACACCTCCATAGTTGAATGGCATTTTCATTTTGGCATAGCCAGTTCATTCTTTCTTGAAGTATTTCTCCACTGATCTCCAGTAGCACATGGGGCACCNCTGCAGAGCTTTGCTGCAAGCAAGCTCTTACACTTTCCAATCATCTGCTAGGAGTAGGTGTAATTGGCTCCATAATTCAGGTAAAAACACATTTTTGGCCTGAGTTACTGTTGTAATTGTGGCTGTGTGGCTACAGTTTACTGGAGGATAACAATGGTCCTCATATGTCAGGGTGTACTTCTAAAAATCATAACAATGAGAAGCAGCACCTAGCTATTCCTAAAACTCAAAATGGTTTGGTGGTGGTGAAGTCGCTCAGTCATGTACAGTTCTTTGTGACCCCATGGGCTGTAGCCTACCAGGCTCTTAATCAATGGGATTTTCTAGGCAAGAATACTGGAGTGGGTTGCCATTTCCTTCTCCAGAGGATCTTCCAGACCCAGGGATCGAACTCAGGTCTCCCGCCTTGTAGACAGATGCTTTACCATCTGAGCCACCAGGGAAGTCAATCAGAATGGTTTACCACAGTCAATTTCATCCCACATATTTAATAATTAAATAATTATCCATCTGTCCAGAATGTGAAATTGATCTGAAATTACTGAGATGAGAATGGTCCTCCAAACTACTTTTTCTATCCCTTTCTGAAAATATGAGGAAAATGAAACATGGATAATGGGGGGACTGCCCTGTGACAACTATCAATTGGTAGCTTTAAAATTGCTTCTAACTTTCACCCTAATGTGATCATTGGAGACTCAGCTAAAGACTTCAAGAGGATCCACAGTAATCCCATGAGGTTTGCCTTGGAATTCAGGTGTCATTTTCAAAGTTCTTTCTATATGTACTTTCTCAGTTTGCCTCTAGATTGTGTTATCAGTTCAGTTCAGTTCAGTTCAGTCACTCAGTGTTACATGTAGTGCCAAGTGGGCCAAGAAGTGCTGTATGCAAACTAAAGACATATAACTCAGGGCAAGAAAAGGTAAATTGCATGCTGACTTAGGATGGTAAAAGACCCAAAATATTATTAATACATGAGTTTTTTCTTGGCAAGATTGACTGCAAAAAAAGTTTCTAACTTTCAGCTAAAAGTATCATGCAAGTTCATTTTTAAAGGCATCAGTGAAATTGATGTTAGGCATTCTGTTGGTATACCGCTGTTTCAAAATTAATACTCAATTCACTTCGGATGTTCTACCTGTCTTTTGTGTGGAACTTATGTAGAAAAAGTGAGTTGTAGAAGATTTTCTGGAATGCATGGTGGGTTTACTAATGGCAATTTTACTTTCCACAGGGCCACTTTCCAAAAAGCCCTCTGCTTTGTTTTTGTTTTACCCATTTTCAGTGAAAACACATAAGTGAAGTGACAGTTCATTAATAATATTTTATAGAGCTTATGGTCATTTGTAGATGAGAGTTCAAGTGGCTCACCTGCATCCCTACACCTGTATTCAATATCTGTCAGCATAAAGGAAGGTGGGTCAGAGGAGGCCTTTGGAGTATCAATGTATCCTGCAGTACATCCATCCTCACTCTAAAGCATATCTTCTCTATCTTAATACATTAACCATGTTCAAGAACAACATTCAAGTGAATTTGAAAATCTAAGTGACTTGGTTCTATGACTCATGAATTGGGCAGCATCTCATGTAGTAAATAGAAGGATGCTCTGAGGAGGTGGACAACATGGAAGGATTTTCTAGAAACAGGGTGAGACAAAGAGGTTATTAGGAAAATAAAAGAAATATTGTTTCAGGCAATGTTACTCCCTAGTGCCAACCTAAAAATGTCAGATACTCCTTTCCTAGGAGAAGCTGAAACAACAATTAAATCTTGGTTTAATGTCCTGGAGAGATGTGGCTCCACCTTGGACTTGGTGTTGTTCAGTCACTAAATCATATCTGTCTCTGTGTGACCCCCATGGATTGCAACATGCCAAGCTCCTCTGTTTTCTCTTTCTCCTGAAGTTTGCTCAAATTCAAGTCCATTGACTCAGTTGATGCTATCTAACCATCTCATCCTCCGCTACCCTCTTCTCCTTTTGCCTTCAGTCTTTCCAAGCATCAGGGTCNGCTCCTCTGTTTTCTCTTTCTCCTGAAGTTTGCTCAAATTCAAGTCCATTGACTCAGTTGATGCTATCTAACCATCTCATCCTCCGCTACCCTCTTCTCCTTTTGCCTTCAGTCTTTCCAAGCATCAGGGTCTTCTCCAGTGAGTAGGCTCTTCATATCAGGTGGCCAAAGTGTTGGAGCTTCAGAATCAGTCCTTCCAATGAATAATCAGGGTTGATTTCCTCTAGGATCGACTGGTTTGATCTCCTTGCAGTTCAAAGGACTCTCAAGAGTCTTCTCTATCACCACAGTTCAAAAGTATAAATTCTTCACCAGTTAGCCTTTTTTGAAAAAAATATTTATTTATTTTTTAATTGATTCATGGTTAGTTCACAATATTGGTTTGATTTCTATCATACATCAGTGTGAATTAGCCATAAGTGTACATATGCCCCTTCCTTCTTGAATCTTCCTCTCAGCTCCTTCCAATTCCTACCCCTCTAGGTTATTACAGAGACCCAGTTTGAGTTACCTGAGTCATACAGCAAATTACCATTGGCCATATATTTACATTTGGTATTGTATATTTTACCATGCTACTCTCTCCATTCATATCACCCTTTCCCTCTTCTCACCCACCCTTGTCCATAAATCTGTTCTCTGTGTCTCTGTCTCCATTGCTACTCTGAAAACAGGTTCATCAGTATCATCCTTCTAGATTCCATATATATGTGTTGATATATGATATTCTTTTTTCTCTTTATGGCTTACTTCACTCTGTATAATAAGCTCTAGGTTCCTCTACCTTATTAGAACTGACTCAAATATGTTTCTTTTTATGGTGAGTAGTATTCCACTATATATATGTACCACAACTTATTTATCCATCCATCTGTTGATGGGCATCTAGGTTGCTTCCATGTCTTAACTATTGTAAATAGTGCCGTAATGAACATTGGGGTACATGTGCCTTTCTTCAGTTTTGATTTCTTCAGGGTATATGCCTAAAAGTGGTATTGCTGGGTCATATGGTAGTCTTGAGAAAAGAATGTGCAAACTACCACATGATTGCACTCATCTCACATGCTAGCAAGGTAATGCTCAAAATTCTCCTAGCCAGGAGTCAACAGTACATGAACTGTGAACTTCCAGATGTTCAAGCTGGATTTAGAAAAGGCAGAGGAACCAGAGATCAAATTGCCAACATCCACTGGATCATAGAAAAAGCAAGAAAGTTCCAGAAAAAATATCTATTTTTGCTTTATTGACTATGCCAAAGCCTTCAATTGTGTGGTTCACCACAAACTGTTGAAAATTCTTCAAGAGAAGAGAATACCAGACCACCTTACTTGCCTCGAGAAGCCTGTATGCAGGTCAAGAAGCAACAGTTAGAACCGGACATAGAATGATAGGCTGATTCAAAATTGGAAAAGAATACGTCAAGGCTGTATATTGTCACCCTGCTTATTTACCTTGTATACAGAGTACATCATGTGAAATGCTGTTCTGGATGAAGCACAACCCGGAATCAAGATTGCTGGGAGAAATATCAACAACCTCAGATATGCAAATGGCACCACCATTATGGCAGAAAGTGAAGAGGAACTGAAGAGCCTCTTGGGGTGCAGTCCTAAGATGGCAGAGGAATAGGATGAGGAGATCACTTTCTCCTGTACAAATTCATTGAAAGGTCATTTGAATACAGAGCAACTTCCACAAAACAACTTCTGAATGCTGGCAGAGGACACCAGGCACCCAAAAAGGCAGCCCATTTTCTTTTAAAGGAAGTAGAATAAAATATAAAAGACAAAAGAGTTAGAGGCAGAGACCCTATCAGGGAGGGAGTTGTGAGGGAGGAGAAGTTTCCAAACACCAGGAAACACTCTCACCAGCGAGTTTGTGGGGAGTTTTGGAATCTCAGAGGGTAACATAACTGGGAGGGCAAAAAAAAAAAAAAAAACCCCACAGAATTAGTGCCTTAACCACAATTCCCAGTGGAGAAATCGCCTAGACGCTCACATCTGTCGTGAGGTGTGGGTGGGTTGCATGCTTAGGGTAAGGACCAAGCCTGAATGCCCTGAGGACAATCTGAAGGAGCTAACCATGAGCTAGCAACCCAAACTGTGAGATAGCCAGAGAGAGAGAAAGGAGAGACAGAGCGAACTTTCCTGCAAAAAGCTCTAACGTAAGGCACAAACTGACTGGCTCACAGAACAAAGGACTGAGCAAATACCCAAGGAGAGCTAGCTGGCTGCAGACCAGCACATGCCCCTGCTGAAGGTAGAGAGGCAGATGGGTGACAGCCAGAGTTGGAAGACAAGAGGCAATCTTGGCCCCAGAGACGGCATCCTCCACCAAACTGTGAGCAGGCTCCCAGTTGCTAACAAAGTCTTCCTGGGATCCCAGACGACATCTGCCAGGAGGGTTGCAGCCTGACATCAGCCCCCCCAGAGGAAACACACAGCACACCTGAGACTGTACTCTTGCAGCACACCCAGGAAACCGAGTGGCTGAGACCAGGGAGGTGATAAGATGCACCACACACCTGGGATAGTGCACTTGCTAACCAACTGGTCGCCTGAGTTACTTGGATCTGGAAAGGGAACAAAACACAAGCCCAACCAAGTCTGTACATTTGTGGAATACTGGAGAACCTGAACCTGATCAGCTTAGACCTGGGAAGTATACACAACCCACAACCCACGTTATACAGTTCACCTAAAGAGCAACCTGGAGCCAGAGCACTGTAGACAGGGAAAGCACACGCTCTGTGAGCTGGGGCAAATCCAGTGTGGTCCATATANCTACAGTTTCTTCATCAGCATTTACAGCTTCACCTGGTACTATTTTTGCTATGGAGATGGCTTCTGTCCTTAAACCTTAAACCTCATTCTGCTTTGGATTTGTTGTTGTTCAGTTGCTAAGTCATGTTTGACCTGTCTCTTATACACATCTTGCTTGCAGTGTTCCTCTCTCCCCACAACAAAACTGAACAAGTGAGCCTAAATAAGTGACCACCTTCACCCCCTCGTGTTACAGTGGAACTTAGACACTGAAGAGACTTGCAAACAGAGGAAACCAAGATAAACAAAGAAGAGGGAGCTGCTCTGGAAGTGACAGGTGCAACAGATTAAAACCCTGTAGTTAGCATTCACTAAGCATTGGAAGGGGCCTATAGACCTTGAGAAGAAGTATAAGTTGAAACAAGAAACTATCTGAAACTGAACTGACCTCACACTGTCTGCAACAGCTCCAGACAAATCCATAGATATCATTATTTATTTATTTATTCAGTATTATTACTCCTTTAATTTTCATTTTTATAACCTACTATTACGTTGCAAAAAATGACCCTATCTTTAAAACAGATTTCTCATATATTTTAAAATAATTTTTGTGATTGATTTTGTTTTATATTTTTAATATTGTATTTTTCAGAGTCTAACTTCTACTCTAGACTTTTAATCTTTGCTTTTTGATATTTGTTGTCAATTTTGTACCTTTAAAAATCTAATCCTCACTACCCATTTTTAATTAGGGGTGTGATTACTGGCTTGATTGCTCTCTTCCCTTTTGAAATTCCCTTTTCTTCCCCAGATCACCTCTATCTCCTCCCTCCTCCTTCTCTTCTCTACTTAACTCTGTGAATCTCGCTGGGTGTTCTGGGCTGTGGAGAACATTTAGGGAACTGATTACTGGCTAGAATGGTCTTTCCCCTTTTGACTCCTCCTCTTCTCTTCCTGGTTACCTCTATCTCCCTCATCCCTCTTCTCTTCATGCAACTCTGTGAATCTCTCTAGGTGTCTCTCAAGAGTCAACAAGTTCCAGAGCAAAACATACCACACTAATTCTTCAGAAACACAGAAAAATAGCCCTGAGCATTAAAATACAGTCTGCCGCAAGTCACACCAAGCCAATAGACACCTCTAAAGACACTTCATTGCACTCCAGAGAGAAGAAATCCAGCTCCACCCACCAGAACACTGACGCAAGCTTCCCTAAGCAGGAAACCTTGATAAGTCACTAGTCCAACCACACCCACAGACAGGAACCTCCACAATAAAGAGGAACCACACACTTCCATGATTCAGAAAGGCCACCAAAAACACAGAAATTTAAGCCAAAGGAAAAGACAGAGAAATATTCAGCAGATAAAGGAACATGATAATGCCCACCAGACCAAACAAAAGAGGAGGAGATAGGGAGTCTACCTGAAAAATAAGTCAGAATAATGACAGTAAAGATGATTCAAAATCTTGAAAACAAAATGGAGTTACAGATAAAAAGTCTGGAGACAAGGACTGAGAACATGCAAGAAAGGTTTAACAAGGATCTAGAAGAAATAAAATAGTCATTCAATAATGAATAATGCAATAACTGAGATCAAAAGAACTCTGGAGGGAACCAACAGTAGAATAACTGAGGCAGAAGATAGGATAAGTGAGGTGGAAGATAGAATGGTGGAAATAAATGAAGCAGAGAAGAGAAAAGAAAAAAGAATTAAAAGAAATGAGGACAACCTCAGAGACCTGTGGGACAATGATAAACACCCCAACATTAAAATCATAGAAGTCCCAGAAGAAGAAGACATAAAAGAAAGGCCATGAGAAAATAATTGAGGAGATAATAATTGAAAACTTCCCTAAAATGGGGAAGGAAATAGCCACCCAAGTCCAATAAACCCAAAGGGTGCAAAACAGGATAAACCCAATGTGAAACACCCCAAGGCACATGTTAATGAAATTAACAAAGATAAAACAAAAAAAGCAAATATTAAAAGCAGCAAGGAAAAGCAACAAATAACATACAAGGGAATTCCCATAAGAATCACAGCTAAACTTTCACTAGGAACTCTTCAGGCCAGAGGGAATGGCAGGACATACTTAAAGTCATGAAGGAGAAAAACCTACAACCCAGATTGCTGTACCCAGCAAGGATCTCATTCAAGTATGAAGGAGAAATCAAAAGCTTTACAGACAAGCAAAAGCTGAGAGGCTTCAGCACCACCAAACCAGCTCTCCAACAATTGCTAAAGGATCTTCCCTAGACAGGAAACACAGAAAAGATGCATAAACTTGAACCCACAACAAGAAAGTAAATGGCAACAGGATCATACTTATCAATAATTACCTTAAATGTAAATGGGTTGAATGCCCCAACCAAAAGACAAAGATTAGCTGAATGGATACAAAACGAAGACACTTATATATGCTGTCTACAAGAGATCCACCTCAAACCTAGGGACACATACAGACTGAAAGTGAAGGGCTGGAGAAAGGCATTTCATGAAAATAGAGACCAAAAGAAAGCAAGAGTAGCAATACTTATATCAGATAAAAATAGACTTTGAAATAAAGGTCGTGAAAAGAGACAAAGAAGAACACTACATAATGATCAAAGGATCAGTTCAAGAAGAAGACATAACAGTTATAAATATATATGCACCCAACATAGGAGCACCACAATATGTAAGGCAAATGCTAACAAATATGAAAGGGGAAATTAACAGTAACACAATAATAGTAGGAGACTTTAATACCCCACTCACACCTATGGATAGATGCCGGAGCCTGCCGGCAAAGTCAAACAGGTCCTGGAAGCAACGGCGCAAAGGGCTTAGAAATAAAGACAGACAGAAAGCATGGGGTTGAGAGGACTGAACACCTCAAAGGATGTCAGCGCTTTATTGGAACTTCAGGCTAGTATATATACTAGTCTTCAAGGAAATCTTTAAAGAAAAAATTCATAATCACAAGGAGCTATAGGTTAAACATCAAACAGGACTATAAAGATTACAGATATTGTTACAGACCACCAGACCTCGAGACAAACATCAGTCTGGGGTCATAGTGGGATCCTGATTCAGCTTTTCTAAGAATATATATTTTCCTTTCAGGTATATATGATTAATTCAAAGAACAATCTGTTTTCCCTTGAGGAGCTCAGGCTTGAAATGCCACAGGTTACTTATCAATCAGGGGTGGCGGGACAGGGAAAGCAGTTCTTTGAGCTTTCCCAGGGCTATGTCTGTTTTTCCAGACCCTCTTTGAGGCAGCTCCCCGCAGATAGATCAACTAAACAAAAAATTAGCAAGGAAACACAAACTTTAAATAATACAATGGACCAGTTAGACCTAATTGATATCTATAGGATATTTCACCCTAAAACAATGAATTTCACCTTTATTTTCAAATGCACATGGAACATGTTCCAGGATAAATCACATCCCGGCCCATAAATCTGGCCATGGTAAATTCAAAAAAAGTTGAAATCATCTCAAGCATCTTTTCTAATCACAATGTGGTAAGATTAGATGTCAACTACAGGAAAAAAAAAAAAAAAAGAAAAACTATTAAAAAATACAAACATATGGAGGTTAAACAACACACTTCTGAATAACCAAGAAATCACTGAAGTAATTAAAAATGAGTCAAAATATGCATAGAAAATAATGAAAATGAAAACACGAAAACACGAAACCTATGGGATTCAGTAAAAGCAGAGCTAAAGGTAATGTTCATAGCAACACAATCTTACCTCAAGAAAAGAGAAAAATCAAATAAATAACCTAACTCTACACCTAAAGCAACTAGAAAAAGGAGAACTGAAGAACCCCAGGGTTATAGAAGGAAAGAAACATAAAAATTAGGGCAGAAATAAATTAAAAAGAAACAATGTAGCCTATAGCAAAAATCAACAACAACAACAAAAAAACCTGGTTCTTTGAGAAGATAAATAAAATACACAGAGGGGGCTGCCCTAATATGGTGGACAAATAGAGTGGAGAGACTACTTTCTCCCCCACAAAATCAGCGAAAGTTCATTTGAACATTAAGCAACTTCCACAAAACAACTTCTGAACACTGGCAGAGGACGTCAGGCACCCATAAAGGCAGCCCGTTGTCTTCAAAAGGAGGTAGGACAAAATATAAAAAACAAAAAGAGAGACAAAAGAATTAGGGATGGAGACCCATCCATGGGAGGGAGTTGTAAGAGAGGAGAAGTTTCCATACACAAGGAAACCCTCTCAATGGCTCATTTGCAGGGAGTTTTGGAATCTCAGAGGGCAAGATAACTGAGAGGAAAAAATTAAGTAAAACCCACAGATTATGCCCCTAATTAAAATTCCCAGCAGAGAAGTAGCCCAAATGCTCGAGTCAGCCACCAGCAAGCAGGGGCTGAACAGGGAGGCACAGGCTGCATTGCTTAGGGTAAAGACTGGGCCTGAATGCCCTGAGGGCAATCTGGGGGAGCTAAGGTGAAAGAGCAACCCAAACCATGGGACAGCCAGAGAGAGAGAGAGAGAAAGGAAAGTGAGAAAGAGAGAGAGAACTTTCCTGTGAACAGCTCTAACCGAAGGCACTGCCAGACCCACTCACAGAACAAATGATTGAGAGAATACCCAAAGAGAGCTAGCTGGCTGCAGACCTGCCCATCCCCCTGCTGGAGGCAGAGAGGCAGGCAGCTGACAGGAAACACATGAAGCTGTTTGTTCATACAAATATATGGAGGCTAAACAACACACTTCTGAATAACCAACAAGCCATAGAAGCAATCAAAAAAGTAATTAAAATATGCATAGAAATGAATGAAAATGAAAACACAACAACGCAAAACCTATGGGATTCAGTAAAAGCAATGATAAGAGGAAGATTCATAGCAATGCAAGCCTACCTCAAGAAACAGGAGAGAAATCAAATAAATAACTTAACTCTACACCTAAAACAACTAGAAAAAGAAGAAATCACGCAACCCAGGGTTAGTAGAAGGAAAGAAATCATAAAAATTAGAGCAGAAATAACTGCAAAAGAAACGAGACCGTAGTGAAAATCAACAAAGCTAAAAGCTAGCTCTTTGAGAATAAAAATAGACTAGCCATTAGCCAGACTCATCAAGAAAAAAGGAAAAGAATCAAATCAACAAACTTAGAAATGAAAATGGAGAAATCACAACAGACAACACAGAAATACAAAGGCTCATAAGAGACTACTATCAACAGTTATATGCCAATAAAATGGACAACTTGGAAGAAATGGACAAATTCTTAGAAAAGTATAACTCTCAAAACTGAACCAGGAAGAAATAGAAAATCTTAACAGACTCATCACAAGCATGGAAATCAAAACTGTAATCAGAAATCTTACAGTAAACAAAAGCCCAGGACCAGATGGCTTTACAGCTGAATTCTACTGAAAGTTTAGAGAAGAGCTAATACCTATCCTACTCAAATTTTTCCAGAAAATTGCAGAGGAAGGTAAGCTTCCAAACTCATTATATGAGGCCACCATCACCCCAATACCAAAACCAGACAATGATGCCACAAAAAAAGAAAACTACAGGCCAATATCACTGATGAACATAGATGCAAAAATCCTTAAAAAAATTATAGTAAACAGAATCCAACAACATACTAAAAAGATCATATATCATGACCAAGTGGGCTTTATCCCAAGGATGCAAGGATTCTTCAATATCTGCAAATCAATCAATTTAATACACCACATTAACAAATTGAAAGATAAAAACCTTATGATTATCTCAATAGATGCAGGGAAAGCTTTTGACAAAATTCAACATCGATTTATGATAAAAACCCTCCAGAAACCAGGAATAGAAGGAACATACCTCAACATAATAAAAGCTATATATGACAAAACCACAGCAAATATTATTCTCAATGGTGAAAAATTGAAAGCATTTCCCTTAAAGTCAGGAACAAGATAAAGATGCCCACTCTCACCACTACTATTCAACATAACTTTGGAAGTTATAACCACAGCAATCAGAGAAGTAAAAGAAATAAAGGGAATCAGATTGGAAAAGAAGGAGTAAACTCTCACTGTTTGGAGACGACATGATCCTCTACATAGAAAACCCTAAAGACTACACCAGAAAATTACTAGAGCTAATCAATGAATATAGTAAAGTTCCAGGATATAAAATTAAGACACAGAAATCCCTTGCATTCTTATACACTGAGAAAACAAAGAAAAATTAAGGAAATAATTCTATTCACCATTACAGTGAAAAGAATAAAATGCTTAGGAACAAATCTACCTAAAGAAAGAAAAGACCTATATATAGAAAACTATATAACATTGATGAAAGAAATCAAAGATGAGACATGTAGATGGAGAAATGTACCATGTTCATGGATTGGAAGAATCAATATAGTGAAAATGAGTATACTACCCAAAGCAATCTATGGATTTAATGCAATCCCTATCAAGCTACCAACAGTATTTTTCACAGAGCTAGAACAAATAATTTCACAATTTGTATGGAAATACAGAAAACCTTGAATAGCCAAAGCAATCTTGAGAAAGAAGAATAGAACTGGAGGAATCACCCTGCCTGATTTCAGGCTCTACTACAAACCACAGTCATCAAAACAGTATGGTACTGGTACAAAGACAGAAGTATAGATCAGTGGAGCAAAACAGAAAGCCCAAAAATAAATGCACACACCTATGGACATCTTATCTTCGACAAAGGAGGTAAGAACATACAATGGAGAAAAGACAATCTCTTTAACAAGTGGTGCTGGGAAAACTGGTCAAGCACTTGTAAAAGAATGAAAATAGATCACTTTCTAATACCATACACAAAAATAAACTCAAAATGGATTAAAGATCTAAATGTAAGACCAGAAACTATAAAACTCCTAGGGGAAAATATAGGCAAAACACTCTCTGACGCAAATCACAGCAGAATCCTCTATGACCCACCTCCCAGAGTAATGGGAATAAAAGCAAAAATTAAAAATAGGCCCTAATTAAACTTAAAAGCTTTTGCACAATGAAGGAAACTATAAGCAAAGTGAAAAGTTGGCCTTCAGAATGGGAGAAAATAATAGCAAACGAAGCAGCTGACAAA
>SJYW01019262.1:91819-105921 GCA_006410735.1 Raphicerus campestris | reverse complement strand
TATATATATATATATATATATATATATATATATATATATATATATATATATATATATATATATATATATATATATATATATATATATATATATATATATATATATATATATATATATATATATATATATATATATATATATATATATATATATATATATATATATATATATATATATATATATATATATATATATATATATATATATATATATATATATATATATATATATATATATATATATATATATATATATATATATATATATATATATATATATATATATATATATATATATATATATATATATATATATATATATATATATATATATATATATATATATATATATATATATATATATATATATATATATATATATATATATATATATATATATATATATATATATATATATATATATATATATATATATATATATATATATATATATATATATATATATATATATATATATATATATATATATATATATATATATATATATATATATATATATATATATATATATATATATATATATATATATATATATATATATATATATATATATATATATATATATATATATATATATATATATATATATATATATATATATATATATATATATATATATATATATATATATATATATATATATATATATATATATATATATATATATATATATATATATATATATATATATATATATATATATATATATATATATATATATATATATATATATATATATATATATATATATATATATATATATATATATATATATATATATATATATTTGCTGCTGCTTTTGCTAAGTTGCTTTAATTGTGTCCGACTCTGTGCAACCCCATAGACAGCAGCCCACCAGGCTCTGCCTGCCATCCCTGGGATTCTCCAGGCCAGAACACTGGAGTGGGTTGCCATTTCCTTCTCTAATGCATGAAAAGTGAAAAGTGAAAGAGAAGTCACTCAGTCATGTCTGACTCTTAGCAACCCCATGGACTTCAGCCTACCAGGCTCCTCCATCCATGGGATTTTCCAAGCAAGAGTACTGGAGTGGAGTGCCATTGCCTTCTCCGGATATGTTTGCTAGTATAACACAAATCAAACATGAGATATTTCAAGATGTTTTCTAAGATAGACTAGAGAAATTTTGGGAATTCCATCCATCTGCATGCATGCACACTCACACACACACACACATGGATATACTCCATTTGTTTATAATCACATGTTGATAGACATTTTTCTCACTTTTGAGCTATTATGAAGAATTCAGTTATAAACATTTGAGTACAAGACATAGGTTTTCATTTTTCTTGGGTAGATCCTAAGGGTGGATTTGCTAGGTAATATTGTGAATATATGTTAATCTTTGGAAGAAACATCAAACTTTTCTAAAGCAGTTTGCTATTTTATATACCCATTATTAATATATGAAAATTCTCATTTCTCCACATTCTCACCAACACATATGATTATATATGCATGTTTATTATAGTTATTCAAGTGCGCTTGAAGTAGTATTCTATTGTGGCCTTACTGTGCATTCCCCTCATGATTAATGTCATAATCATGTTGTGCATCTTTGTCTGTGCTTATTGACCATTTCACTATCTTTTTTAATAAAATTGCTATTCATATCTTTCCATCATTTTTAATTGGTTACTTGTTTTCTTATAATTGAACAGTAAATATTCTTCATGTATTCTGACTGCAAGTTCACTATTGGATGTTATATTATTTGAAAGTATTTTCTCCCAGTTTGTGACCTTCCTTCTTGTTTTCTCAATGGTGTCTTTTGAAATGCAAAGTTTTAATTTTGATGAAGTATAACAAAATTTTCTTTTAGTACTTTTGGTTTTGTTGTCCTATGTTTAAATTAATGACTGTGAATTCAAGCGCTACCATGTATTTTGGGCTCATTCATATGTGACCACAAAGATACACATAGATTTTTATGCCAATATATCATTCTCTGTAAGGGAAATCAACTGAATATGAGGACTGTAGTTTAATCACTTTCTGAATCTTCAGGAGAAAGCACTTTTCTAAGACAGTCTAAACACCAAATGGTTTTCAACTTTAAATTGCCATAAACTCCATAGACTGTGAAACTCCCTGGTCCTTTAAATGCTGGAACATCTCAGGATGTAGTGCTGGACTCCCTTGGCTCCTCATTTTGTTCTCTTCATGATATCTTACCCCTTTCTGCATCCAGGCTAAGATTGGTAATCACCTCCTCAACTGCCTAAATAGCCTTTGTTTAACTCTGACTGTATTTACATTATAATGTAGCTTGCATTACAAGCCTATCACCATCCTACTGTTAGTTCATGAAAATACTCTATTCATCCTTGTACAGACAAATCCGTGTATAGTGCCTGACACATGATGGTTCAAAAATATTTATTACATACTCAAAAGAGGCCCATATTTCCAGCCTCATCTCCTATCATGTTTCCTTATAAACAGTTCCCCAGCTACACTACTGGTGCTCAAAGAACAAATTTAATTTTTGTGCATACTGCTTTCTCTGCCTGAGATACCATTATTCCCCTTTCTCTGTCTAATGTTCATTACATGCTTTGGCTGGTGTTTGAAAACATTGAATTTATACAAGTGCTACACTCTTTCTTAAGTTTCCTCTCTGACAAGCCTAGGAATGTTTATTAAGGCTGGAATAGACAATCTATTAGGAAGCAATATCTACAGAGAGAAGGCACAGATAATTTGGCTATTATATTGTCAGGGGATAAAATGAAGCCTTGATTACCAGAGGTTGAAAAAAAAAAAAAAAGTAAAACAAACCTGTGTAGTTGATTGCAGGTGGAGAGCCCACACTGGCAAAAGACTAAAATGGACATTGGCAGTTAGAAAAAAATAAAGTACTACCAGGTAAGGATTATCGCTCCTCACATTCACAAAAGTACTGAGAACTATATGGTTCAAGATTCTAAAGCCTGCCATTTGCATTAATAAAGAAAAAGCAACTGGATAGGCATAAAACCTTGATATTTGTATTCTTTAGCTACTGTCACTTAAAGCAGATAATACTTCTGTACAGAAGCAAATCACTGCTTAAGAAAACAGTGAAAAGTCTAAAATTAACTTATAACTGACTACTGATTCACCATATTCCATTTCTCACTAACCAACACAGTACTCATCTTCATCTTTTTGTTTTGGTCCAGAAGACATCTTTGTGAGTTTGTATTTTTCTTCTTATCTCCAATTCCTCTAGTTCTCAGTTCAGTTCAGTCGCTCAGTCATGTCCAACTTTTTGAGACTCCATGAATTGCAGCACGCCAGGCCTCCCTGTCCATCACCATCTTCCGGAGTTCACTCAAACTCAAGTCCATCGAGTTTCATTCCTCTAGTTCTAGATATACTTAAATCCTCCCTTATCTTAGGACCTGACTCAAGGGTTTCACTGGAGCAGCATTAGCCTTTCTTTGTGCATCTTTGTCAGATGATTCTCAATACAACTTCAATTAGTATTGATTATTCTTGAATACTTTCTGCATGTCTTATGCACTTTGCACAAAACTCTGTAATTGTCACTCTGCAACTATTCTCTCTGTGATCAGCTTGGATTGTGTGGGTTGTAACTGGAAGGGGATTAGACATGAGACACAAGGACTGCATGTTTTATTTTTAAGCGTGTTTTCCTTTACAAAATCAGGAATTACATTTGCAAAATAATCACAACTGGAAAATTATTAGCCCATGTATTTTTCCCTAGAGGAGCTATGTGAAAAATTATTTATGAAGCAAAAAATGTACCACAGAAATAAAATATCTTCTCAGTACTTTTGTTAGGCTAAAGACAAAAGTCTATGAATATTTAAATACAGATGTTTCTTTGACCCAACAAAAAGAACTAGAAAGAAGTTCACAATAAGTACTACAGCTGGCTCTCTGTATCTGAAGATTCAACCAAATTTAGATAGAAAATATTTGGAAAAAATTCCAGAAACTTCCAAAAAGCAAAAATTGAATTTGTTCTGTGCTGGCAACTATTTTCATAGCTGTAAATCCATAAATAAATTGTAAATGGATAAATAATTTACAATGTATTAGGTATTATAAGCAATCTAAAGATGATTTAAAGTATACAGGTGGATGCTTGGTTATATGTAAATTCTATGACATTTTATATAGGGGACTTGAGCATCCATGGATTTTGGTATCAGAATGGAGTCCTGGAATTAGTCCCCAAAGATACTGAGGGATGACTGTATATGAACTGAGTAATCAGATATTCTTTATAAGTCTTCAAAGAGCATTAAACGCACATACTTCTTATGGTGTATAAATTGATTCCATATGTTTATTCATATCTGTATTTACACAATAAGAATATCTAATTCTACCTTTCTATGATTTATATGCAAATATGGTTACCTTTATGACTTTTACAAATTCATGTATAAGCAATACAAATTATTAATTTTAAAAAAAGTCCCTCTACCAGTGACTTATAAACAAACAAACAAAAAAAATGTGAGTTGGCAGATCAAGTTTCTTCCGCTCTACCAAAAAGTTAAAGTCAAAAAAATAAATAATTCTATGAGGCAAAATATCAAAATAGACTACAAACTTCAAAGATTTTAATTCAACTCAAGGGGTGTGGGCAGCTCTGGCCTATATAAAAAATAAATAAATAAAAATCAATTTTGGAATATTTGTATCTGTACATCCATAGGGTACTTCCATTATTTGACATGACACTGGCTAATTGGAAGGTGAAGAGGGGAGAAAAGAAATACAAGGTCATACACTATTGTTCCAGTATTCTTCAGGTTATGTATAGGTGTTTGGGGAATGGACTCTCATTCTTTCTGGGGTAGATCCAACTTGAACTTTCAACCAGGAAGTCTTTGAGGCTCTCAGAATTCTAAGGAAGACCAGGAGACACAGAGAGCATCTCAGTAGACTCCTCTTTACTATATACCGCATGTTGTTCAGTACATGGTGATGGAGGATGAATCTTCCTCTCTACCAATTCTTCTTTTAAAAAAACTTTAAATATGTATATCTGAGATTAGCATGATTGAACTGCCTGTTTAAGTGATATTATCAAGAGAAAGGCATATTTTAATACCTACACATGTCACATCAAGCAGTTCTTGAAACTGCCATGTTTATGTGGTCTTCCTACAACCTGGCACATTTGTCTCTTCTTATGTAGATGGCAAAAAGTTCTTTTTAAATAGCTCTCATGTAGCTAGAAACCTGGAAGCTGGATTCAGCTGTTAAAAAGTTTTGATGTCAAATTAACTTTAGTCTATGTCCAGTGAACTACATTTAGCTGGATCACTATTTGGATGGACTCAAAGTTAGTAGAGAACAGTATATCCTAAATGATCATTTTTCAAACTATCTGCTAGCCCTCTCAACTTAATTGAAGTAATGGGCACTGGCAGTCTCTGTGGAAAATGAAGAAGAAAAAGAATAAGGGAAATCTCACTTTATCAAACAAGCAACTAGACCAAGTGTGTCAAACACATGCATTTTCATTTCACTAAAGAGAACAGGTTCAACAGAGCATTAAAGAACATATTACCACAGAGACAGGTCTATGTCAGCATATCAAATCAGGATACCTTCCTGATTTATGGGTCCCACATCATCCTTCTGCCAAGGTTGAGTCCCATGAGAAGAGAGGCAGATTAACTCTTAAGGCATATGTCATCTTTCATTTTCCCCCCATTCTCCAACAATTATAAATGAGATACTAACATCTAAGGGATGATCAAATTAAGAGATATAAATATTGCAGGCATGGTCTAGATCTCAGTAAAACAAACCTAAGTCGTGTATACCACGCTCCTGAAAATACAAATATTATGACAGTCTACATGTATTATAGCACTTGGTCTCCCTACCCTCAAAGCGGCAAATCCTGACTTTATAACTCTAGCTTCTGTGTCACTTGTTCTGTGATTTATGTTATTTGCTTTTACAAGCAGTCCACGTTTGTAAAAATACCTTTGATGACTGTCTGGGTGCCTAACATTTATTCATTCATTTATACACTTCCTAACAAAGAAATCTCCAGTTCCTTCAATTCTCCAATATACATATTTTGATTTAATGTGGAATAAGAATAAACTACTAGTCAGAATTATGGATATTGTACTGCTCATAAGGAAAGTTAACATTAGAAACTTGATGCCAATATTTCAATACCTAAAATATATTAAGTTGTGTGGCAACATTGCCATGGGAAACTAAAGCAAAACAGTATAGATTTTAATTTCTTTAGACAAGGAAGTGGAAAGGAGTCAATTTAAAACATTTTAGACAGTTAAAGATCATGGATCATGTGTGGGAGGAGAGTACGTCAGTGCTGCTGCTGCTGCTAAGTCCCTTCAGTCGTGTCTGACTCTGTGTGACACCACAGATGGCAGCTCACCAGGCTCCCCCATCCCTGGGATTCTCCAGGCAAGAACATTGGAGTGGGATGCCATTTCCTCCTCCAATACATGAAAGTGAAAAGTGAAAGTGAAGTCACTCAGTCATGTCCAACTCTTAGCGACCCCATGGACTGCAGCCCACCAGGCTCCTCCATCCATGGGATTTTCCAGTCAAGAGTACTGGAGTGGGTTGCTATTGCCTTCTCAGTGAGCATAATCATTTTCATTAGGGTACAAGGAGTAGATGCAATCTTTTTAAAAATATTCTTTTTTTACTGCCTCAGAAGTAATTACAGTAATGATGCATTGTCTTTTGGTAACCAAGATGACACTATTGACCCAAGATCGGTAGGTTAAATGCTTTGAATTGTGTATCCAGAAATGAGCACTGTCCTTTCACTGGTTCATTTACATGTAGCCCTCTGACCCAGCATCCCCAGGAACAAGCATTTGCAAGGCTAAGGACTAGGGTCATGAGCACAGCCTGTAGCCATGTAATTGAATAAAGCTAACCAGCCCACAAAGGAGTCAAAAGTATAACATCAACCATAGCCTAATTAGAAAAAGTGCCACAGGTAAATAAGCCATCAGGGTGTCTCATTAATTTAGAAACACAGAGGGTAAAATGCCCCTAAGATTCTCATTCTAGTGAAAGCAGGAGCTAAATGGAGCTTTGGCTTCTTTGTAGTTATTTCAATTGGTTTACAAATGACCCCCAAATAAGAAAATTCAAATAGCACAGCCTCTTCCATAAGAAGATAGGTCAGCTCTCCAAAGGGAAAGGGAAAGCTGCTCGGTTGTGTCCGAATCTTTGTGATCCCACAGACTATACAGTCCATGAAATTCTCTAGGCCAGAATACTGGAGTGGATAGCCGTTTCCTTCTCCAGGTGATCTTCCTAACCCTGGGATCAAACCCAGGTCTCCCACATTGCAGGTGGATTATTTACCAGCTGAGCCACCACGGAAGCCTGAGAATACTAGAGTGGGTAGCCTATCCCTTTTTTAGTGGATCTTCTTGACCCAGGAATCAAACTGGGGTCTCTTGCATTGCAGGCAGATTCTTTACCAGCTGTGCTACCAGGGAAGCAGATCTCCAAGACTGTGGCAAATGAGCATTCAGGAAGTAATCTGCAACAGGTTCATCCTCCCAGAGGCCAGTTAAACCAAGTATTTATTAAAAATGTGGTCCTCAGAATTCTAGTGTTTCGTTTATTTTAACAAGCATTTAGTGAGTTTCTTAAACACACACACACACACACACACACACACACACACACACATGAAAAAAACTGTGCCAGATATTATACATATTATGCTTTGTTTTGAAACCTTTACGTTAAGTATGGCACAGTATCCATGAGAAGCTCACAAACAGACACATATATATGCACCTTGATGAAAATGTATAAAAGGAGTGTAAAAGGTTCACAGAGGGAAGCTATAAAGATTAGGCCGACCAGATGGGGATAGGGTGGTTGGCTGAGGAGAAAATAAAGGCATTTGAGGAAGAATGTTCAGAATGAACAAAGGCACAGGTGTGTGGAACATCTGAGATGTGGGAGCAGCTGGGGCTTCAAATAGTTTATAATTAAAGTGTGAGCCAAGGATGTTTCCCCCGCCCTAGAGTTTTTAGTTTTACCGTTGTTGTCAAATAATTCATTTTCACTAAGGTTTAATTTCATAGGGGGAGTTTTTAAAATACAGTTCCCTTTCTCTTATCTCCAAATGATGGCAAATACACATATTTGCAGAGAGAAACAAGCAGGTATTATTAGCAAAATGAGTTTTTTTTAATGAGTAATTGCAGAAATTCACTGAGAACAGTATGTAGAGGCAGAATCTGTGGTGTGGTGCCATGGAGGAATTAAAAAACCCTCCCATCAAAAAAATCAAATATTTGAAAGAAGACAAACACAAATTACTCAATTATATTGGATAGGCAGGTCTTCCCTGGTGGGTCAGATAGTAAAAGATCTATCTGCAATACAGGAGAACTGGGTTTAATCCCTGGGTCAGGGAGCTCCCCTGGAGAAGGGAATCGCTATCCACTCCAGTATTCTTGCTAGGAAACATAAGGGAAAAAGTATCTAAACTAAGCATTCAAAATACTGAGTTTTTGTCTTCAAATGGAAGGAAAAGTTAATACTCAATATTCAGTAATCTAGAGAGTTATGATGAATCTATCCACACTGACTCACCATGCTAGAAGTCAGAAATGCAAATGACCAACAGAAAAATCCCTTATATTTATTTTAACTATGATGCAGATATGGAATAATATAACAATACTAATGCTTTCAAATATTATTCTAGAGAGATAAAAAATATATATATCCATGCAATGTAATATTATTCAGCCATGAAAAGAATAAAATACTGAAACAAGGATGACCCTTGAAAACAGTGGGCTAAGTGAAAGAAACCAGACACAAAGGGTCATAACTGAATGATCTGTGAGGGTTGAGGGGAAAATGAGAAGTAACTGATTAATGGGGTACAGATTTTCTTCTCAGAGTATAAACAGTTCTAAAATTAGCTAGATGAAACTCCAGTACTTTGGCCACCTCATGCGAAGAGTTGACTCATTGGAAAAGACTGATGTTGGGAGGGATTGAGGGCAGGAGGAGAAGGGGACGACCGAGGATGGGATGGCTGGATGGCATCACCGACTTGATGGACGTGAGTCTGAATGAACTCTGAGAGATGGTAATGAACAGGGAGGCCTGGTGTGCTGCGATTCATGGGGTCGCAAAGAGTCGGGCACGACTGAGCGACTGAACTGAACTGAAAATTAGCTAGTGGCAATGATCTGAACAACTACACAAATAATACGAAAGAGGTCAAAAATGGAATGGTGAATCCAATGGTATGTCAGTTCAGTTCAGTTCAGTTGCTCAGTAGTGTCTGACTCTTTGTGACCCCATGAATCGCAGCACTCCAGGCCTCCCTGTCCATCACCATCTCCCGGAGTTCACTCAGACTCACATCCANAAGAGAGTTCCAGAAAAACATCTATTTCTGCTTTATTGACTATGCCAAAGCCTTTGACTGTGTGGATCACAATAAACTGTGGAAAGTTGAAATAGCTGTACCGAAATCAGGTGTTATACACACACACCCCAGAATAGGCTTGCAATGGAGATTTTGATGCTTACTGCCCTTTGGTATTAAAAGTTATACCAAATACCAAACTGCAGTTTGAAAATTCCAGATCAACCAACCAAATTAATTGAAATACTGTTCCACATAATGCTTTTTAGAAAAACCTATAAAACCAGGCATGTCGTATTGCCACAAAGTAAAAGAGAATTCCTAGGTAGAGTAATAAAAAATGAATAAAATAATTAGTATTTTATAATATTTGAAATCATGAATGTCTGTCTGTATATATTCAACACCAAGGACCAATATACAGATTGTTCCAACAGAAAATGTTCAGGAGGAATCAGCTTTAATTTACCAGGGTTAACTTGATGAAGCTAGGGGAGTTTTGATTAAGAGCTTTTGTCCCTGGTCCCTCTGAGAATTAACTTGTCTATCGAACCAGACAAAAAATAGCTATATCCACATTTGGTTGTTTGAACTAAAAAGTTAAACTGAAGTTTAAACCAGTTCAGAATCAGTGTAGCAGATGTTTTGATATTTCAGTTTTACCCTGCATTGATATTTCATTTTTAGAAGCTATATAATTTTTTTTCCAGTTCCAGCTGGTGCATTTGTTGATTTAGGTTAAAAATCTCAGTAGAAAAAAAAGTACCGATTTGTTCAGATTTCAGTATATTATATAAGCTCAGCAAATTAGCATAAATTTGTTATTTTTTAATGGGGGCAGTTCATGCCTGGTGCCAGGATAGTATTTTAGTTGTTAGAAATTAGGTTATGCAATTATTTGGCAGTTATGTCAAAACAACTGTTTTTTTATCACAGTGACCCAATTAACCCTCAGAGAGCAATATATGTGTTTATGTATGCATTTAGATGCTATCTAAAAACATAAGATATGAAAGCCCCAGTTCAGAAGTTTGTTGCTATTCTTAGAGTAATGGCTAAGTCATATTTTTATTGGATCTGGATTGACTGTCAGTTCAGTTCAGTTGATCAGTCATGTCCTACTCTTTGTGACCCCATGGACTGCAGCCTGGCAGGCTTCCCTGTCTATGACCAATTCCCAGAGCTTGCTCAAACGTATGTCCATCACGTTGGTGATGCCATCCAACCATCTCATCCTCTGTCATCCCCTTCTCCTCCTGCTTTCAATCTTTCCCAGCATCAGGGTCTTTTCTAATGAATCAATTCTTCACATCAGGTGGCCAAAGTATTGGAGCTTCAGCTTTAGGATAAGTCTGTCCAATTAATATTAAGGACTGATTTCCCTTAGGATTGACTGGTTTGATTTCTTTGCAGTCCAATAGACTCTCAAGGGTCTTCTTCAACACCACAGTTCAAAAGCATCAATTCTTCAGCACTCAGCTTTCTTTATAGTCCAACTCTCACATCCGTACATAACTACTAGATAAACGATAGCTTTGACTAGATGGACCTTTGTTGGTAAAATAATGGCTCTGCTTTTTAATATGCTGTCTAGGTTGCTCATAACTTTTCTTCCAAGGAGCAAGTGTCTTTTAATTTCATGGCTGCAGTCACCATCTGCAGTGATTTTGGAGCCCAAGGAAACAAAGTCTCTCACTGTTTCCATCATTTCTCCATCTATTTGCCATGAAGTGATGGAACTGGAAGCCATGATCTTAGTTTTTTGAATGCCAAATTTTAAGCCAGCTTTTTCACTCCCCTCTTTCACTTTCATCAAGAGGCTCTTTAATTTCTCATAGCTTTCTGCCATAAATGTGGTGTCATCTGAGGTTATTGATATTTTCCTTGGAAATCTTGATTTCAGCCTGTAAACACTGTAGAAATGTTTATATAATAATAATTATAAGCCTTAATGGCTGACTGAAACTGCCAATTTTAAATATCTGATGTTAGAAATGGATATTCTAGTAAGACTAGTTGTTAGTCAACTTTATTCTTCTCAAAGTTTGTATGTTATTGGTGTTCACATCACCATATTTGAAGAAAGTAGATTTTTGAGAAAAGCAAATACTATTAAAGGTTAAAAAATTGGACTGATAAGAAAAAGGGACTGGTTTGTTATAGAGAAAAAGTACCTGAAGGATAATTAAATACAAACCTTTAATATTTTTAGTACTTCCTAAAGAAAAATGAGCAAAGCTAAATGGCTGTTTCTGAGGTGTGTCAAGCTGGAGGCTATTAGTTTTGTCTTGCAGGAAAGACACATTTTAAAATTTTGTCATAGCTGTGCAACTAATTCCAGATACATATTATCTATGGACTTAGTGGAATTCCCACTTTGGAATACAGTTAGAGATAAACTCCATTGTCTTTGGCCTAAATCCATGGTTTTCAAACCTGGTTTGTCATAAGAATTCCTTAAAGGCACTGGAAAAAATTTCCTGTACACTACAACTCCTGGAAAATTGTATTGAGTAGGTTTGTTTTGGATGCAGGAATCTGTTTTGTAAAGCTTCTCACATAGATGGTAATGATGAACCATATATAAGACCAATGAAGACAACTAAATAGAAGTCCAAGATCAAGATGTTGGCAGATTTAGTGTCTAGTAATGGCTTCCTGGTTCAAAGCTGACTCTCTTTTAACTTTCCTCATAAGGGAGAAGGCTTAAAGGATCTTTGTTAGGTCTCTTTTAAAAAGGAGAGGGCTCCCACTCCTGAGGGCTCTGTACCCATGACCTAATCATCTCCCAAAGTCCCCACCTTCAGATTCCATTAACACTAAGGATCAGGTTTCAACAAATGAATTTGAAGGCGAACACATTCTGTTTATGGCAAAAACTTTCTAACCCTCAGATTCTCAATTCTGTGATAAGTGTCTTATGAAGACCTCATTCAACTCTAGGGCTTTATGATTATAGTGTTAATATTCACATGAACCAGTCAGTTTTTATTTCATATATACCCTAAAGATCCTCAATTACATAAGACAGCATCAGTTTCAAAATTTTATAGTAGCCCTTGAAGCATAATTTGATTGAATTTCAGTTATATGAAGAATCAAACATCTCTTCAGAGAAGTAGAGGAGAGCACCCCCTCCCACCACTGTGTAAACTAGCAGGGTTC
This sequence comes from Raphicerus campestris, assembly GCA_006410735.1. Classification (NCBI taxonomy): domain Eukaryota; kingdom Metazoa; phylum Chordata; class Mammalia; order Artiodactyla; family Bovidae; genus Raphicerus; species Raphicerus campestris. The sequence continues at coordinate 93,330 of SJYW01019262.1, read as the reverse complement.
CTGCTAATTAACATACTATGATACATTAGTATTGTAAGGCATGATTTTTTTTTTTTAAGATGGACCTTGGAGATGAAATTAAGTTTAGAAAATAGTAAAATTTCTAATTTATGGAATAAATGACATTTTCTATAAATTATATATACATGTATATATATATATATATATATATATATATATTTCCCCTTTCCCCAATCCATTAGATTTCTCACTTGCTAATTCTGCAATCTGTAGTCTTACAAATACATTGTAAATCTTCCCAATTGTCTGCTAGGAAACTAACCCTGAAGTGCAGACAAGATTTTATAATTTTTGTTAATGATTGCTTAGAGTACTTTTAAGTGGTACATAACTTTAAAACACGGAGAAGGCAATGGCACTCCACTCCAGTACTCTTGCCTGGAAAATCCATGGACGGAGGAGCCTGGTAGGCTTCAGTCCATGGGGTCGCTGAGAGTCAGACATGACTGAGCGGCTTCACTTTCACTTTTTACTTTCAGCCATTGGAGAAGGAAATGGCAAACCACTCCAGTGTTCTTGCCTGGAGAATCCCAGGGACGGGAGAGCCTGGTGGGCTGCAGTCTATGGGGTCGCACAGAGTTAGACACAACTGAAGCGATTTAGTAGCAGAGGCAGCTTTAAAACATTCTTCTATAGCTAAGAGTTCAAGCACACGTGTAAATAAATGTTTGCCACCCCTAAAAATATGTCCTAGTCAAAGCCTATCCTCATACTATGGAAAAGAGCTCTGATGTGATGATACTTGAGATGAATGTACTTGGTTTCCTGAGCTGATAAAAATCCCTTAATATCCACTTATTCAGTATAATGTGTTAAAACACAGTGGTTGTAAACAATCACTGTCGACCTTGAAAAACATTAACTGGTAGGTGTTAATTAACTCCTCTCATTTACACTTTTCTTTAATCTGCAACATTCTTTCTCACATATACAAATATGTAAAAGGGGGGCTTTAAAAGTATTAGCTGTCAATTTTTGCTAGCTAGTCCTTGCCATAAAACTATAAAATTCACTGGTCTGCAAAAGAACTATGATCTAAAATATATTAAAGGTTATATATAAATGCAAATACAAAAAAACACAATTGATATTTATGGATTTTGAGTCTTATATATAAGTAAAATCTGTGTAGACACAGTCTGATAAAATGTCAAAATGGTTCCCTAAGGGAAATCAAAATGATGTTTCAGCATACCATTTTTAACAGCCCCCACTGTTCTTTGATACTCCATGATTTGCCTGGGGAAAGGGTTGCCACAAAAGTACTAAAAAGGCACCTACAAAAAATAAAACCATAAGCAGATATTGCTAAGAGGGGAAAGACACATGGTGGCTGTCTCCAAGATTTCTCAGCTGAAATTCACTTTTGTAATTACATTTATACAGTCACGTGAGCATATAGGACTTCTAAACTGATTCATTAAAACCATAATAAAAGTTTCATTTGAAAACAATATATAACCATCACTACTACCTAATACTTACAGATT
>SJYW01019262.1:78721-90472 GCA_006410735.1 Raphicerus campestris | reverse complement strand
ATATATATATATATATATATATATATATAGAGAGAGAGAGAGAGAGAGAGAGAGAGAGAGAAAGATTTGAGTAATTTTCCTAGACCTTGGAGGCAAAGATAATATTGAAATCTATTTCCAACCTTGTACATCAGTCAGTAGAGCAGGCTGCTTAGTTCTTCATGGTCTCTCAATATAAAAAAACAACAAAGAAGAACCCCCACCCCAAACAAAACATAATGATAGTAATAAAATTAATAGTAACTACCACATTCTAAGTACCACCTATTTGCCAGACCTGAACTAGATGTTTACATCTGTTATTTTATTTAATTTAACCTGCACAATGACTATTTGATGGAATAGATGACTGTTTACATTATACAAATGAGGAAGCCACAGTTCTTGGTGTACAAACTCACATCTAGTCGGTGACAGACTTGGGCTGTTTGTGAAGGCAGCTCTTTCTAATTCTCCAGGGCTTGCATGTTTCTTCCTGAATGACACTTCCTCTCTCAGCATAATATCATGTGCAAACTTAGACTAACACTTCCAAGGTTCTCTAAGAAAACAGTAGTCAGGTAAGCATAAGAATAAGGTCCAGAAATATATAAGGGTAAGCAAAGGCACTCAGTTGTGTCTGACACTTTGCAACCCCATGGACTGTAGCCTATCAGGCTCTTCTGTCCACCAGATTTTCCAGGCAAGAATACTGGAGGTCGTTGCTGTTTCCTTCTTCACGAGATCTTCCCAATCCAGGGATTGTACCCAGGTCTCCCACATTGTAGGCAGACGCTTAACCGTCTGAGCCACTAGGGAAGTTCAGAAATATATAGATTAAATATAAAGTGGTTAGGACAGGAGGAGAGATGGCAGTGGTAACAAAATTAAAAATAAATTGGAGAGCAAGAGACCACTTTAAAATGTAGATAAGGATATATTTTCAAATTGTGAAACTGCCAGGAAAGTAAATTTTTCTATTAAAATTAAAGTGAAAGTCACTTAGTTGTGTCCAACTCTTTGTGACCCCATGGAACTCTCCAGGCCAGAATACTGGAATGGGTAGCCATTCCCTTCTCCAGGGGATCTTCCCAACCCAGGGACCAAACCCAGTCTCCCACATTGCAGGCAGATTCTTTACCAGCTGGGCAACCAAGGAAGACCCTAAAACAGAATTAAGTTTCAAGAAAAAAAGATGATACTTCTGATGTTTGGTCCTGAATATTCAACTGACCAAAAAATATTTTTAACAAATGTTGTTTTGGTACAAAGGAAAAAAAGAAAAGAGGGGAGGGCACAGCATCAAAATTAAAGAGACTAATCCTTTTGTCTGGTATTAGGAAATTTCATCTTTAAAACTTCATCAAATACTATTTTCAAATATTCCCAAAATATAAATGGTAAATGGAGAGCAAATTTGTGAAAAGTTTGAGGGAGACAGTAAGCTGAACTCATTTCTTGATATTGCAGTGAGGAAACATGCCTAATTCTGATATGCTAGCCTCTTTATTGGATTATTATTATATTTTGGCTATATCTTAAAGTAACGATGTTAAAAAATTGTCTAGAATAATAATGTCATCACAAACTATACCTGCTTATATGTTATTTCTAGCTAGTATTCTCACCTATGTATAAAGAGATGACTCTTAAATCACATTAATCTGTGCTTAGTTCAATTCAGTTCAGTTCAATTGCTTAGGCATGTCCGACTCTTTGCGACCCCCTTAACCGCAGCACACCAGGCCTCCCTCTCCATAACCAACTCCTGGAGTTTGCTTATACTCATGTCCATTGAGTCAGTGATGCTATCCAACTATCTCATCCTCTGTCATTCCGTTCTCCTCCTGCCCTCAATCTTTCCCCTCATCACGGTCTTTTCAAAAGACTCAGCACTTCGCACCAGGTGGCGAAAGTATCGGAGTTTCAGCTTCAATCAGTCCTTCTAATGAACACCCAGGACTGATCTCCTTTAGGATGGAATGGATGTATCTTGCAGTTCAAGAGACTCTCAAGAGTCTTATCCAACACCATAATTCAAAAGCATCAATTATTCGGTGGTCAGCTTTCTTTATAGTCCAACTCTCACATCCATACATGATTACTGAAAGAACCATAGCCTTGACTAGACAGATCTTTGTTGACAAAGTAATGTCTCTGCTTTTTAATATGCAGTTTAGGTTGTTCATAACTTTCCTTCCAAGGAGTGTCTTTTAGTTTCATGGTTGCAATCACCATCTGCAGTAATTTTGGATCCCAGAAAATTAAAGTCATCCACTATTTGCACTGTTTTCCCATCTATTTACCATGAAGTGATGGGACTAGATGCCATGATCTTCGTTTTCTGAATGTTGAGCTTTAAGCCAGTTTTTTCACTCTCCTCTTTCACTTTCATCAAGAGGTTCTTTAGCTCTCCTGCACTTTCTGCCATCAAGGTGGTGTCATCTGCATATCTGAAGTTACTAATATTTCTCCTGGCAATCTTGATTCCAGCTTGTGCTTCCTCCAACCCAGCATTTCTCATGATATAATGTGCATAGAAGTTAAATAAGCAGGGTGACAGTATACAGCCTTGACATACTCCTTTCCCTATTTGGAAACAGTCTGTTGTTCTATGTCCAGTTCTAACTGTTGCTGCGTCACCTGCATACAGGTTTCTCAAAAGGCATGTCAGATGGTCTGGTATTCCGATCTCCTTCAGAATTTTCCACAGTTTATTGTGATCCATACAGTCAAAGGCTTTGGCATAGTCAATAAAGCAGAAATAGATGTTTTTCTGAAACTTTCTTGTTTTTTTGATGATCCAGCGGATGTTGGCAATTTGATCTCTGGTTTATCTGCCTTTTCTAAAACTAGCTTGAACATCTGGAAGTTCATGGTTCACATATTGATGAAACATTGCTTGGAGAATTTTGAGCATTATTTTACTAGCATGTGAGATGAGGGCAATTGTGTGGTACTTTGAGCATTCTTTGGCATTGTCCTTCTTTGGGATTGGAATGAAAACTGACCTTTTCCAGTCCTTGTGCCACTGCTGAGTTTTCCAAATTTGCTGGCATGTTGAATGCAGCACTTTCACAGCATCATCTTTCAAGATGTGAAATAGCTCAATTGGATTTCCATCATCTCCACTAGCTTTGTTCATAGTGATGCTTTCTAAGGCCCACTTGACTTCACATTTCAGAATGTCTGGCTCTAGATGAGTGATCACACCATTGTGATTATCTGGGTTGTGAAGGTCTTTTTTGTACAGTTCTTCTTTGTATTCTTGCCACCTGTTCTTAATATATTTTGCTTCTTTTAGTTCCATACCTTTTCTGTCCTTTATTGAGCCTATTTTTGCATTAAATGTTCCCTTAATATCTCTAATTTTCTGGAAGAGATCTCTAGTCTTTCCTATTTTATTGTTTTCCTCTATTTCTTTGCATTGATCGCTTAAGAAGGCTTTCTTATCTCTTCTTGCTATTCTTTGGAACCCTGCATTTAAATGTGTATATCTTTCTTTTACTGCTTTGCTTTTCATTTCTCTTCTTTTCACAACTATTTGTAAGGTCTCCTCACACAGCTATTTTGCTTTTTTGCATTTATTTTTTCTTGGGGATGGTCTTGATCCCTGTGTCCTGTACAATGTCACGAACCTTCGTCCATAGATCATCAGGGACTCTATCTATCAGATCTAGCCCCTTAAATCTATTTCTCATTNTCTGAATGTTGAGCTTTAAGCCAGTTTTTTCACTCTCCTCTTTCACTTTCATCAAGAGGTTCTTTAGCTCTCCTGCACTTTCTGCCATCAAGGTGGTGTCATCTGCATATCTGAAGTTACTAATATTTCTCCTGGCAATCTTGATTCCAGCTTGTGCTTCCTCCAACCCAGCATTTCTCATGATATAATGTGCATAGAAGTTAAATAAGCAGGGTGACAGTATACAGCCTTGACATACTCCTTTCCCTATTTGGAAACAGTCTGTTGTTCTATGTCCAGTTCTAACTGTTGCTGCGTCACCTGCATACAGGTTTCTCAAAAGGCATGTCAGATGGTCTGGTATTCCGATCTCCTTCAGAATTTTCCACAGTTTATTGTGATCCATACAGTCAAAGGCTTTGGCATAGTCAATAAAGCAGAAATAGATGTTTTTCTGAAACTTTCTTGTTTTTTTGATGATCCAGCGGATGTTGGCAATTTGATCTCTGGTTTATCTGCCTTTTCTAAAACTAGCTTGAACATCTGGAAGTTCATGGTTCACATATTGATGAAACATTGCTTGGAGAATTTTGAGCATTATTTTACTAGCATGTGAGATGAGGGCAATTGTGTGGTACTTTGAGCATTCTTTGGCATTGTCCTTCTTTGGGATTGGAATGAAAACTGACCTTTTCCAGTCCTTGTGCCACTGCTGAGTTTTCCAAATTTGCTGGCATGTTGAATGCAGCACTTTCACAGCATCATCTTTCAAGATGTGAAATAGCTCAATTGGATTTCCATCATCTCCACTAGCTTTGTTCATAGTGATGCTTTCTAAGGCCCACTTGACTTCACATTTCAGAATGTCTGGCTCTAGATGAGTGATCACACCATTGTGATTATCTGGGTTGTGAAGGTCTTTTTTGTACAGTTCTTCTTTGTATTCTTGCCACCTGTTCTTAATATATTTTGCTTCTTTTAGTTCCATACCTTTTCTGTCCTTTATTGAGCCTATTTTTGCATTAAATGTTCCCTTAATATCTCTAATTTTCTGGAAGAGATCTCTAGTCTTTCCTATTTTATTGTTTTCCTCTATTTCTTTGCATTGATCGCTTAAGAAGGCTTTCTTATCTCTTCTTGCTATTCTTTGGAACCCTGCATTTAAATGTGTATATCTTTCTTTTACTGCTTTGCTTTTCATTTCTCTTCTTTTCACAACTATTTGTAAGGTCTCCTCACACAGCTATTTTGCTTTTTTGCATTTATTTTTTCTTGGGGATGGTCTTGATCCCTGTGTCCTGTACAATGTCACGAACCTTCGTCCATAGATCATCAGGGACTCTATCTATCAGATCTAGCCCCTTAAATCTATTTCTCATTTCTACTGTATAATCATAAATGATTTGATTTAGGTCATACCTGAGTGGTTTAGTGTTTTTCCCTACTTTCTTCAATTTAAGTCTGAATTTGGCAATAAGGAGCTCATCATCTGAGCCACAGTCAGCTCCCGGTCTTGTTTTTGCTGACCATATAGAACTTCTCCACCTTTGGCTGCAAAGAATATAATCAATCTAATTTTGGTGTTGACCATCTGGTGATGTCCATGTGCAGAGTATTCTCTTGTGTTATTGGGGGAGGATGTTTGCTATGACCAGTGCATTTTCTTGGCAAAACTCTATTAGTGTTTGCCCTGCTTCATTCTGTACTCCAAGGCCAAATTATATCAAGCTTCACCCAAAACTAGGAATTTTTATTTTTTATTTTTTGCCAGTGATTTCCTTTAAGACTATCTCCACTTATGTGTGCACATGTACATGTATGCTTGTATAAAAAGCTTGATTCCAAACCTAAAGTTTGCAGCAAAAATTAGATTAGATGAAGTTTCCTTGTTGAAATACAGTACACACACGAAAAATGTCAGGAGAAGCTAGTTTTATAAGATAGAGACAAAGTGAATTAAAATGTCTGAACATGGACTCAAGTCTCAAGACAACAACTACCAACAGCTGATGTCTTCAGAGAAAACACCTTTCCCCACAGGCTATGTTAGGATAGAAGAGGGAGATGCTATAACCAAAAAAAGAAAAAGGCAGGGGCCACTTATTGAAGCTGAAATACGCCTTCTGCCACTGAGTCACCTTGGAAATAACAAATGAAGTAGATGGAGGGAAAAAACATATCTGTGTGCATCCTATTGAACAGATATATGGCAGGGCGTAGAAAGATGTGTGTTTGTATATACATATTCACAAACACAAATTTTCCTAAAGGACTTTTGAACTCTCAAGAGCCTATGTAAGTAATGTCTGTATGAGAAAAACTCATGTTCTTGAAAATGAACTGAAAAGAGAGACTTGCTTTTAATCCACCAACAGTATGCTATCTTCAAAGTCAAGGCCTTATATAGACTTTGAGGTTATCAGGAAAAGTGTTATCTGTTTCTCTTGCTTTAGAGAGTACCCTGAAGAAACAAACCAGGGAGATTCAGGTGGGAAATGAAAATCGGAGGAAGTCTTACATTAAAAAACTTAATTGCAATACAAGAAGCATTAGACACTAGATTAGTAAACAAAATTGCAACCAAACTTAGCCCTGTGACATTTCATACATTATATGGACAAAGATTCAATTTTGAGGTTTTAGGAAAATGCACAATTAATTACATGCTATAATCTGTATCCCGTATAAAGATAGCCTCTAAAGTATGTTTTAAAATATTGCTTCTCCAGTAACACTATCCCAAACAGTTATCACAGGGCTCCGTTTTAAACTTCCAATATTTTATTTGGTGTTAACTACAGTGATTCACGGGCTTCCCTGGTGGTTCACAGGTTAAAGCGTCTGCCTGCAATTCAGGAGACCTGGGTTCGATCCTTGGGTCGTGAAGATCTCCTGGAGAAGGAAATGGCAACCACTCCAGTATTCTTGCCTGGAGAACCCCATGGGTGGAGGAGCCTGGTGGACTATAGTCCACAGGGTGGCAAAGAGTCACACACGACTGAGTGAATTCAGTTTCACTTTCACAGTGATTCACAGAGAGTACCTGCACCATACCTATGGCTTGCAGCTGCAAATGTCCTTGCCAACACCCTCAAGACATTTGTTCATTTATTCAGTCTTTAGTAAATAACTTCTCTAAACAGTTCTGGACTAAGAGATTGTGTGTGTGCTTGTATGTGCAGGAAGAAAGAAAGTTAATAGGAAGGAGACAGAAGCACATTTCCCATTGTTGGGAAGATTATAATTTAACTGGAGGGAAAACAGCCACATGGGCACCCTGACTTTATGACTAGACTAAATTCATCACTGGATTACAAATCACTGAAGAAATAATTATCCATTATCATAATAATAAATACATAGATGAAGAATGGGATAATCCGTGATAAAGTTATAGGGATTGCTAAAGTTAGGAAAATAATCATTTGCAACTGTCATAGTAAAGATTGATACAGACAAAGATTATCAATGTATACTAAATCTGGAAGAGCCAACATGATCAGGCAGGACTAGAACATTTTTATGGCCTTAAAATGTCTTCCCAAGATTACCTATTATTTGAAAAAAAAAAAAAAAAAAAAACAAGTTTACCATTGAGAAATTAGAAACACTTTGTCTAAATGATAAAATTAACAACATCATTAATGTGCAGAGGTATATTGTATGTCTAGGGATGTCACCCTCTAAGAAGGATACATTATTTATGTAGCATTTCCAGGTTATATAATCTGAATCTAATCATCAGGAAACAAGAGGTAAACTCAACGTGACTATTACTATTTTTAAAGCCCTGCCTTCTTCAAAGCTGTAAACATCTTAAAAGACAAAGAAAAGTGGAGGATTTATTCTCAGCTAAAAGTGCATGATTAGGTAAACTGAAAAAATTTAGAACACAGATGGGTATCCTCATTCTTAGCTAATGCAGACTGAAGCATTTACTTTCAGTGATTCAGAAAAAGTGTATGTGTGTGTGTGTGTGTGTGTGTGTGTGTGTGTGTGTGTGTTCATGTGTGAAAGAGTAGGGGAAGCAAATGAGGCAAAGCAAATGAGTCAAACTGTTAATAGTCAAATTCATTAAAGGAGATGCAGGTATTCATTATACTATTCTTATAACTTACCTCAGTATTTGAAATTATTTTCAAATAAAAGTAAAAACTGAGTGAATTTAGTGCTTCACTTTTTCTCCTCTCCAACATACACACATAATATATATACAAAGTGTTGATTTCAACTTATTTTATACTCTGTAACTTGTTGGTTGTAAGTACACATCCACCAAGAAACCTAAGCCAGAAATTCGGAAATTTTATTTCACTTGCCCTTTAGTATTATTAGCACATCTATCATCCAGAGATTTTGGCATGCTTCTCTAGACAACAACAATATCATCAAAATGTCAGTGTTCCCTAAATCAACTTATAAATATGCAAACTGCTTAAAATACCAATAAGTTTTTTAACTAGACATGTTGATTCTTGAATTCATATGGAAAAATAAGCAAAAAATAATCATGAAAAATTGAAAACAGAAGGGCAAGCAGGAGATATCAAACTTTTTAGGTATTAAAATTTAATATAAAGTCCTAAAGTAAAAAACAGTGGTGTAGTTGCGTGAATTGACAGACAGATCAAAGCAACAGAAAGAAATGAAGAAACTGAGCCAATGCATAGTGACATGGAAAAATACAGAATAAATAAATTAGCAACAGTTAAATGTGAAATGTGAGGTAGGACCTAGTTACAGGAGTTAACAGGAGACTTTTCACTTTGCTTATCATTGTTCATTGTTGAACCATGTGAATCTTTTCACAGAATAATTAAGTGTAAAAAAATCAAACAAAAACAAAACATTAATTCTGTTAAAGTTATTGAATTTGTAATTGTACCAGAGAGAGACAGTAGGCACCTCTTTCCATGTGCAACACTGCTCTGAAATCAAACCAGACTATACAAAAAGAAACTAGTGACTGCACATTCAAGGTCATATTGCAAAGTGCATCTAACAGTTGGTTTCAATATATTCAATACAAGACCATCGAAAGAAATCTAACTTTGCTTTTACTTTCCCTAGCCCAAACTTTCCTTAAGACCAAATTTTGCTTTTACTTTCCCTAAGCCCAAACTCTTGAGAAACCTATATGCAAGTCAGGAAGCAACAGTTAGAACTGGACATGGAACAACAGACTGCTTCCAAATAGGAAAAAGAGTATGTCAAGGCTGTATATTGTCACCCTGCTTGTTTAACTTATATGCACAGTACATCATGAGAAACGCTGGGTTGGAAGAAGCACATATTGGAATCAAGATTTCCAGGAGAAATATCAATAACCTCAAATATGCAGATGACACCACCTTTATGGCAGAAAGTGAAGAGGAACTAAAAAGCATCTTGATGAAAGTGAAAGTGGAGAGTGAAAAAGTTGGCTTAAAGCTCAACATTCAGAAAAAGAAGATCATGGCATCTGGTCCCATCACTTCATGGGAAATAGATGGGAAAACAATGGAAACAGTATCAGACTTAATTTTGGGGGGCTCCAGAATCACTGCAGATGGTGATTGTAGCCATGAAATTAAAAGATACTTGCTCCTTGGAAGAAAAGTTATGACCAACCTTGATAGCATATTCAAAAGCACAGACATTACTTTTCCGACAAAGGTCCATCTAGTCAAGGCCATGGTTTTTCCAGTGGTCATGTATGGATGTGAGAGTTGGACTGTGAAGAAAGATGAGTGCTGAAGAATTGATGCTTTTCAGCTGTGTTGTTGGAGAAGACTCTTGAGAGTCCCTTAGACTGCAAGGAGATCCAACCAGTCCATACTGAAGGAGATCAGCCCTGGGATTTCTTTTGAGGGAATAATGCTGAAGCTGAAACTCCAGTACTTTGGCCACCTCATGCGAAGAGTTGATTCATTGGAAGAGACTCTGATGCTGGGAGGGATTGAAGGCAAGAGGAGAAGGGGATGACAGAGAATGAGATGGCTGGATGGCATCACTGACTCGATGGACACAAGTCTGAGTGAACTCTGGGAGTTGGTGATGGACCAGGAGGCTTCGCGTGCTGTGATTCATGGGTTCGCAAAGAGTCGGACACGACTGAGTAATTGAACTAAACTGAAATGAAGCCCAAACAAAGGAATGGAGTTTTAATCATGTTATATGGAATATAAATTCTCTAACAGCATCCCATTAAAATCACAATACATCTAATGCTTAGGAATCCTTGAATGTCCATAACCCTTTAAGACATCTATGAAACATTTACAGGTAGAAAAGGTGTAGCAGCCAACAGACCACCTGCTTAAATTCATTATAATATATAATATGTGTCATGTGCATATATATATATATATATAATGCAAAAAGTTTATTTCTTTCTCTCATAGTTACTTTATAGAAGGTGCTTTATGTTAAGAGGATAGACAAACCATATAATGGAGAGCCTAAGGGATGCCAGTGGAAAATATTAGAAACCCTAATTATATGATTATATGACTAACCTTAGGTTATATAGGATTAACTAGAGCTTAATCCCAGTACTCTTGCCTGGAAAATCCCATGGATGGAGGAGCCTGGTAGGCTGCAGTCCATGGAGTCGCATAGAGTCGAACACGACTGAACCACTTCAGTTTCACTTTCATGCATTGGAGAAGGAAATGGCAACCCAGCCCAGTGTTCTTGCCTGGAGAATCCCAAGGACGGGGGAGCCTGGTGGGCTGCCGTCTATGGGGTTGCACAGAGTCAGACATGACTGAAGTGACTTAGCAGTAGCAATCAACTGCAAAGGTGTCAGTCACCCAAACAATAAGACCCGGGTGCTTGACATTCTGTACTTCACATCAGAGCACACGGATTCAAGTTTAGATAACATACTTTTCAAACTTAATATTGTTTTTCCAGTAGGTACAGTATCTAGACAATAGTAGCGAGGGTCACTGGTTCAATCATCTCATCCTATAAAATCTGGAGATCATATATGAAATTCATTGGTGTTGCTGAGTGGGAAAGGACTCAAGGTCGAGTCTATTCTCTGACCAGTAGTTATTATTAGGGACCTACCCTCTGATAATCAGTGAAGCAGAAAAACCTTCCTGGGAAACAAAGTGCAGTTTTTAACTCCTACTGCTTTAAATCGTAACATATATTTTTATATAAAGAAAATTACATCTCCCCCAAATTTAAGTACTTATGAAATGAAAAGCACCAGTAATACAAATTATCAAAGGGAATTTTCTCAGCTTTCACCCAACAGGTCATCTTCCAACATTATAAAATGCAAAGAGTATAGTAAGAGATGTTATATACAGTCAAAAAAAAAAAATCCCCAAAGGTAATAATCCCACATTAGAGAATTATATGCATGTTTAACATTTTTTCATCCAGCTATGATTCAGATGGCCTGTGAATAATGCTTTTTGAAATTCATTTTGAGGAGTTTTTACCCTTCTGTTCTTGAGTTTTTTATTTTTTAATTAATTGATTTTTTATTGAATGATAATTGCTTTACAGAATTTTGCTGTTTTCTGTCCAACCTCAACATGAATCAGCCATAGGTATACATATATCCCCAGTTTTTGAACCTCCCTCCCATCTCCCTCCCCATCCCACCCCTCTAGGTTGATACAGAGCCCTTGTTTGAGTTTCCTGAGCCACACAGCAAATTCTTATTGGCTATTTATTTTACAAAGGGTAATATAAGTTTCCATGTTACTCTTTCCATACATNTTTTGAACCTCCCTCCCATCTTTCTCCCCATCCCACCCCTCTAGGTTGATACAGAGCCCTTGTTTGAGTTTCCTGAGCCACACAGCAAATTCTTATTGGCTATTTATTTTACAAAGGGTAATATAAGTTTCCATGTTACTCTTTCCATACATCTCACCCTCCCCCCACTCCCCATGTCCATAAGTCTATTCTCTATGTCTGTTTCTCCACTGTTGCCTTGTAAATAAATTATTCAGTACCATTTTTCTAGATTCCATATATATGTGTTGCTGCTGCTGCTGCTAAGTCACTTCAGTCATCTCCGACTCTGTGCGACCCCATAGAAGACAGCCCACCAGGCTCCCCCATCCCTGAGATTCTCCAGGCCA
>SJYW01019262.1:64895-78176 GCA_006410735.1 Raphicerus campestris | reverse complement strand
TTTTGTTGCTTTCTGTCAAACCTCAACATGAATCAGCCATAGGTACACATATATCCCCTCCCTTTTGAACCTCCCTCCCATCTCCCTCCCCATCCCACCCCTCTAGGTTGATACAGAGCCCTTGTTTGAGTTTCCTGAGCCACACAGCAAATTCTTATTGGCTATTTATTTTACAAAGGGTAATATAAGTTTCCATGTTACTCTTTCCATACATCTCACCCTCCCCCCACTCCCCATGTCCATAAGTCTATTCTCTATGTCTGTTTCTCCACTGTTGCCTTGTAAATAAATTATTCAGTACCATTTTTCTAGATTCCATATATATGTGTTGCTGCTGCTGCTGCTAAGTCACTTCAGTCATCTCCGACTCTGTGCGACCCCATAGAAGACAGCCCACCAGGCTCCCCCATCCCTGAGATTCTCCAGGCCAGAACACTGGAGTGGGTTGCCATTTCCTTCTCCAGTGCGTGAAAGTGAAAAGTGGAAGTGAAGTCACTGAGTCGTGTCCAACTCTCAGCAACCTCATGGACGTAGCCTACCAGGTTCCTCCATTCATAGGAGTTTCCAGGCAAGAGTACTGGAGTGGGGTGCCATTGCCTTCTCCATATGTGTGTTAGAAAAAGTTATTTAACTTTCTCTTTCTGACTCACTTCACTCTGTATAATGAACCTAAGGTTCTAGGTTCATCCACCTCATTAGAACTGACTCAAAGGTGTTCCTTTTTATGGCTGATTACTATTTCATTGTGTATATGAACTGCAACTTCTTTATCCATTCATCTGTCGATGGACACCTAGATTGTTTCTATGTTCTAGCTACTGTAAATAGTGCTGCAATGAACAGACAGATACATGTGTCTCTTTCAATTTTGGTTTCCTCAGGGTATATGCCTAGGAGTGGGATTGCTGGGTCATATGGTGCTTTTATTTCTAGATTTTAAGGAATCTCCACACCACCTTCCATAGTGGCTGTATCAATTTACATTCCCACCAACAGTGCAAGAGTGTTCCCTTTTTTTCCACACCCTCTCCAGCATTTATTGTTTGTAGACGTTTTGATGAGGGCCATTCTGACTGGTGTGAGGTGATAACTCACTGTAGTTTTAATTTGCATTTCTCTGATAATGAGTGATGTTGAGCATCTTTTTATGTGGTTTTTAGCCATCTGTATGTCTTCTTTGGAGAAATGTCTGTTTAAGTCTTTGTCCCACTCTTTGATTGGGTTGTGTGTCTTCCTGGTATTGAGTTGTATGAGCTGCTGGCATATTTTGGAAGTTAATCCTCTGTCAGTTGTTCACTTGCTATCATTTTCTCCCACTCTGAGGGTTGACTTTTCACCTTGCTTATAGTTTTCTTTGTGTGCAAAAGTGTTTATGTTTAATCAGGTCCCATTTGTTTACTTCTGTTTTTATTTCCGTTACTCTAGAAGGTGGCTCTTAGAGGATCTTGCATTGATTTATGTCCTCGAGTGTTCTGCCAATGTTTCCTCTAAAAGTTTTATAGTCTGGTCTTACATTTAGGTATTTAATCTATTTTGAACTTATCTATGTGTATAGTGTTCGGAGAAGGCAATGGCACCCCACTCAAGCACTCTTGCCTGGAAAATTCTACGGGCAGAAGAGCCTGGTGGGCTGCAGTCCATGGGGTCTCTAAGATTCGGACATGACTGAGCGACTTCACTTTCACTTTTCCCTTTCATGCATTGGAGAAGGAAATGGCAACCCACTCCAGTGTTCTTGCCTTGAGAATCCCAGGGACGGGGGAGCCTCATGGGCTGCCATCTATGAGGTCGCACAGAGTCGGACACGACTGAAGCTTTACTTCTTCTTTTCCAATCTGGATTCCTTTTATGTCTTTTTCCTCTCTGATTGCTATATCTAGGACTTCCAGAACTATGTTGAATAATAATGGTGAAAGTGAGCACCCTTGTCTTGTTCCTGACCTTAGGGGGAATGTTCTCAGTTTTTCACCATTGACAATGTTTGCTGTAGGCTTATCGTATATGACCTTTAATATGTTGAGGTAGGGTCCTCCTATGCCCATTTTTTAAGAGTTTTAAGCATAAATTGGTGCTGAATTTTGTCAAAGGCTTTTTCTGCATCTATTGATCATATGATTTATATCTTTCAATTTTTTAATGTGATGTTTCACATTGATTGATTTCCGTGTATTGGAGAATCCTTACATCCCTGAAATAAACCCAACTTGGTTATGCTGTATGAGCTTTTGATGTGTTGATAAATTCTGTATGCTAAAATTTTGCCGAGGATTTTTGCATCTATGTTCACCAGTGATATTGGCCTCTAATTTTCTTTTTGTGTGTGTGTTGTCTTTGTCTGGTTTTGGTATCAGGGTGATGCTAGCCTCATAGAATAAATTTGAAAGTGTTCCTTCTTCTGCAATATTTTGAAAGAGTTTTAGAAGGATAGGCATTAGCTCTTGTCTAAATGTTTGATAGAATTCTCCTGTGAAGCCATCTGGTCTTGGGTTTTTTAATGGGAGATTTCTAATCAGAGCTTCAATTTCAGTGCATATAATTGGGTTGTTCATAATTTCTACTTCTTCCTGGTTCAGTCTTGGAAGATTGAACGTTTCTAAGAATCTGTCCATTTATTTCAGGTTATCCATTTTATTGCCATATAGTTTTTCATAATAGTCTTTTATAATCCTTTTCATTTCTGCATTGTCTGTTGTAACCTCTCCTTTTTCATTTCTAATTTTGTTAATTTGATTCTTCTCTTTTTTTCTTGATGAGTCTGGCTACGGGTTTGTCGATTTTGTTTATCTTCTCAAATAACTAGCTTTTTTATTAATCTTTATTATTCTTTCTTTTTTCTCATATATTTCTGCTCAGATCTTTAGGTTTTTTTTTTTTCCTTCTGTTAATTTTGGGGTGTTTTTGTTCCTCTTTTTCCAGTTGCTTTAGGTGAAAGTTAGGTTGTCTCCTCGATGGTTTTCTTGTTTCTTGAGACAGGATTGTATTAGTATAAACTTCCCTCTTAGAACTGCTTTTGCTGCACCCCATAGGTTTAGAGTTGACATGTTTCCACTGTCATTTGTTTCTAGAAATTTATTGATTTCCCTTTTGATTTCTTCAGTAACCTGTTGGTTATTTAGAAATGTGTTGTTTAATCTCCATGTGTTTGTGTTTCNTTCTTGACTATAGAAGTCCATTTAACATTTGTTGTAAAGCTGGTTTGGTGTACTGAATTATCTTAACTTTTGCTTGTCTGAAAAGCTTTTGATTTCTTCATCAATTTTGAATGAGATCCTTGCCAGATAATCTTGGTTGTAGATTTTTCCCTTTCAGTGATTTAAATATATCCTGCCATTCCCTTCTGTAATCCAGCTTGAAGATTTTCTGCTGAAAAGTCAGCTGTTAAGAGTATGGGGTTTCCCTTGTATGTTGCATGTTACTTTTCCCTTGCTGCTTTTAATATTCATTATTTGTCTTTAGTCTTTGTTAGTTTGATTAGTATATGTCTTGGAGTGTTTCCCCTTGGGTTTCTTTGTGCCTCTTGGACCCTGAGTTTTTTCATGATGATAGAATTGTTCAAATTCTTCCTCTTGATTTTGTTTTCCATTTATCATGTTTTCTTCAGGATCCTTCTTTATTTAGTCATTGTCATATGCAGAATTCTAGGATATTCTCAAATAAGTCAAGCCTTTTTATAATCTCCTTCCCTTGAGAACTGGTAGAACATATCATTCCCTTCTAGTTAACAGAGTATGTCAAAGGACTTCCTTCATCAGGTTATGCTATATGGCAAAGGTGTCATGTTACTTTATACACCTGTTTTAACTGACTGGAATGAGATATTCTCCTGGGGACTTTGAAGAAATAAGCCACCATGTTGTGAGGTGTCTTGTGAGCAAAGTAACCAGGAACTACAGGGTGAGTCCTATAATTGCAAGTAACAGATTTCTGCCTACAACCACGAGTTTGGATTAATAAAATGACTTTAGNTTTGAAGAAATAAGCCACCATGTTGTGAGGTGTCTTGTGAGCAAAGTAACCAGGAACTACAGGGTGAGTCCTATAATTGCAAGTAACAGATTTCTGCCTACAACCACGAGTTTGGATTAATAAAATGACTTTAGTACCAATTCCAAAGTGTGGTGAGGATTTTTCACACCACCAAGCAATTCTCTGACACCAGCTGTGTGTCTTACACTTCAACTCAATTCTGACACTATTTATCTGGAGCTAACATCAGATTCCACAGGTTCAGGGATCAGTCTCACAAGACTGCCCCTACTTCAGATGCCAATTGAAAGCCCAAGTTGTTACCTGTGCTTCTGACCCATTGGCCATAAATCAGAGCTTCCCACAACTTCCTCTTTAGGTTTGATTAATTTGCTAAAGTGGTTCACAGAACTCTGAGAAACATTTACTTACTAGATTGCCAGTTTATTATATACATATATCAATAACAACCAGATGGAAAAAATGAATGGAGAGATAATGAATGGGGAATGGGCACGGAGCTCCACATCTTCTCTGAAAGTACCATTCTCTCCAAATATTCATGTGTTCACCAACCCAGAAGCACTTGGAACCCTGTCTTGTGGTTTGCTATGGAGGCTTCATTACACAGGCATGATTGAATAAGTCACTGGCCACTGTGACTGAACTCAACCTTCAGACCATCTCCTCCCTGGAAAATGGAGGTCAGGGGCTGGGAGTAAATGCCTCTCCAGGCAACCAGTTCCCATTCTTAGCTGCTTTTAAGAAGTCACCAACATAACAAGACAGTTTTTAGCTCTCATCACTTGGAAAGTTCCAAGGATTTTAGGAGCTCTGGGCCAGAAACCATGAGTGGAGATCAAACACATAGTTTTTCAATTATAAATCACAATATCAGACCTTGTTTCCTCCAGAAATGATACAACCTCATCAAGCCTAGAGTGCAGCCTTGTCAGATCCTGAGATCTGAATCAGAAAACCTATGAGATAATAAACATATGCTATTTTTAAGCCACTGAATGTGTGGTAATTTGTTAAGCAGTATATAAATTAGGGCATAGACTTGGATTACCATGATATTGAATGGTTTGCCTTGGAGATGAACAGAGATCATTCTGTCGTTTTTGAGACTGCATCCAAGTACTGCATTTCAGACTCTTTTGTTGACCATGATGGCTACTCCATTTCTTCTGAAGAATTCCTGCCCGCAGTAGTAGATATAATGGTCATCTGAGTTAAATTCACCCATTCCAGTCCATTTTAGTTCACTCATTCCTAGAATGTCGACGTTCACTCTTGCCATCTCTTGTTTGACCACTTCCAATTTGCCTTGATTCATGGACCTGACATTTCTGGTTCCTATGCAATATTGCTCTTTAGAGCATCGGACCTTTCTTCTATCACTGGTCACATCACAGCTGGGTATTGTTTTTGCTTTGGCTCCATCCCTTCATTCTTTCTAGAATTATTTCTCCACTGATCTCCAGTAGCATATTGGGCACCTACTGACCTGGGGAGTTCCTCTTTCAGTATCCTATTATTTTGCCTTTTCATACTGTTCATGGGGTTCTCAAGGCAAGAATACTGAAGTGGCTTGCCATTCCCTTCTCCAGTGGACCACACTCTGTCAGACCTCTCCACCATGACCCGCCCATCTTGGGTTGCCCCACGGCCATGGCTTAGTTTCATTGAGTTAGACAAAGCTGTGGTCCTAGTGTGATTAGATTGATTAATTTTCTGTGAGTATGGTTTCAATGTGTCTGCCCTCTGATGCCCTCTTGCAACACCTACCATTTTACTTGGGTTTATCTTACCTTAGGCATGGGGAATCTCTTCACGGCTGTTCCAGCAAAGCGCCGCCACTGTTCCTTACCTTGGATAAAGGGTATCTCCTCATCACTACCCTTCCTGACCTTCAACATGGGATGGCTCCTCTAGGCCCTCCTGTGCCTGCGCAGCCACTGCTCCTTGAACGTGGGGTTGCTCCTCCCGGCTGCCGCCCCTGGCCTCGGATGTGGGGTAGCTCCTGTCGGCCACTGCCCCTGATCTCGGATGCTCCTCTCAGCCGTTCCTGCACCATTGCAGTCTGGCACTCTAGGCCGCTGCCCCTGACCTCAGACGTGGGGTAACTTCTCTTGGCCACTGCCCTTCCATCATGGGGTCTTTCCAGCTTCTGCCCCTGTCCTCAGATGTGGGGTAGCTTCTCTTGGCCGCACTTAGTGCACAGGTCACAGCCACCTATGCTTCCTTAGTGGCACAGACAGTTAAGAATCCACCTGCAATGCAGGAGGCCTAGGTTTTATCCCTGAGTCAGAAAGATCTCCTGGAGAAGGGAATGTAAGCCCACTCTAGTATTCTTGCCTGGAGAAGTTCATGGACAGAGGAACCTTGTGGGCTACAGTCCATGGGGTTGCAAAGAGTTGGATGTGACTGACTAACACATACAAAACTTATCAACAGAAACCTCAGTTAAAAAGACTTAGGTGACCAGAAGCAGGACATCTTATGCCATGTGATAATAGCAGAGCCCAACAGGAAGAGGAGAGACTCCTCTTCTTTCCTGACAAGGACTCAGCCCAATGAAAATCCATAAATTCTTTGTTTCCTATAGTCTTTCCACCTTTCTTCTCCCCCTATAAAAGCAGTCTCTTTTCCTTGTCATTCCAGGATTTGCATATGGCTTGACATAGTTGCAGATTATGAATTGCAATTCTCTGCTAAGTATCTGGCAGTCTATTTGTTTCAGGCCAACAAGTAACAGAAAACTAACCCAGTCACTGAATTTTCACTTCTAAGAAAATTTCATTCTTCTAATCAACGAAGTCTCACATCTAAGAATCTCTTCTTAAATAACAGGAAGATCTTCTTGATTTAATTCTTCTGTCGATGGACATTTAGGTTGTTTCCATGTGTATGGAATATACGTACCACACATGTAAATTTGTGGTACGTATATATACATATCACTTATACTGAAAAAAGAACAAAATAATGCCATTGGCAACAGCATGGATGGACAAAGAGATTCTCAAACTGAGTGAAGTAACTCACACAGACTAATATCATATGATACTGCTTATACGTGGGATCTTAAAAATTGGTAAAACTCATTTACAAAACATAAATAGAGTCACAAATATTTAAAAAAAACTTATGGCTATCAGAGAGGAATAGGGGGGAGTGACAATTTGAGACATTGGCATTGGCATATATACACTGTTGTATATAAAACTAATAAGGACATACTATAAAGCAAACGGTACTCTACTCAATACTCTGTAATGACCTATATGGAAAAAGAATCTTAAAAATAGTGAATACATGTTTATGTGTAACTTATTGACTTTGCTGTATGCTATAAATCAAACAGCAAAGTGAATCAGTTATACTGACACTAAAATATAACATTGTAAATCAATTGTACACCAATAAATGTTTAAAAATAAATAACAGGAAAATGAGTAGAAAATTCTCCAAGATTCTAAATGGGAAATACCTATGACAATCCTTAAATCGATTTATTCAGCCATAGCATTGAGGCGGGACTTTTTAAAGTGGGGTTTATGGATTACATTTATTTTATAGTAATATTTCATATATCATGTAGAGAAAACTAGAGGTTTCTGAAGAAAGCTGAGCACCAAAGAATTGATGCTTTTGAACTGTGGTGTTGGAAGAGACTTGAGAGTCCCTTGGACTGCAAGGAGATCCAACCAGTCCATTCTGAAGGAAATCAGCCCTGGGATTTCTTTGGAAGGAATGATGTTCCACGGACTCGATGGACGTGAGTCTGAGTGAACTCCGGTAGATGGTGATGAACAGGGACGCCTGGTGTGCTGCGATTCATGGGGTTGCAAAGAGTCGGACATGACTGAGTGACTGAACTGAACTCTGTGTATTCTTGCCACCTCTTCTTAATATCTTCTGCTTTTGTTAGGTCCATACCATTTCTGTCCTTTATCAAGCCCATCTTTGCATAAAATGTTCCTCGGTATCTCTAATTTTCTTGAACAGATCTCTAGTCTTTCCCGTTCTGTTCTTTTCCTCTATTTCTTTGCATTGATCACTAAAGAAGGCTTTCTTATCTCTTCTTGGCTCTTCTTTGGAACTCTGCATTCAGATGCTTATATCTTTCCTTTTCTCCTTTGTTTTTTGCCTCTCTTCTTTTCACAGCTATTTTTAGGCCTCCCCAGACAGCTATTTTGCTTTTTTGCATTTCTTTTCCATGGGGATGGTCTTGATCATTCTCTCCTGTACAATGTCATGAACCTCATTCCATAGTTCATCAGGCACTCCATCTATCAGATCTAGGCCCTTAAATCTATTTCTCACTCCCACTGTATAATCATAAGGGATTTGATTTAGGTCATACCTGAATGGTCTAGTGGTTTTCCCAACTTTCTTCAATTTAAGTCTGAATTTGGTAATAAGGAGTTCATGACCTGAGTCACAGTATGCTCCTGGTCTTGTTTTTGTTGACTGTATAGAGCTTCTCCACCTTTGGCCGCATAGAATATAATCAATCTGATTTTGGTGTTGACCATCTGGTGATGTCCATGTGTAGAGTCTTCTCTTGTGTTGTTGGAAGAGGGTGTTTGCTATGACCAGTNTATATATATTTTTTCTTCTATTGTACTTCTTGACTATAGAAGTCCATTTAACATTTGTTGTAAAGCTGGTTTGGTGTACTGAATTATCTTAACTTTTGCTTGTCTGAAAAGCTTTTGATTTCTTCATCAATTTTGAATGAGATCCTTGCCAGATAATCTTGGTTGTAGATTTTTCCCTTTCAGTGATTTAAATATATCCTGCCATTCCCTTCTGTAATCCAGCTTGAAGATTTTCTGCTGAAAAGTCAGCTGTTAAGAGTATGGGGTTTCCCTTGTATGTTGCATGTTACTTTTCCCTTGCTGCTTTTAATATTCATTATTTGTCTTTAGTCTTTGTTAGTTTGATTAGTATATGTCTTGGAGTGTTTCCCCTTGGGTTTCTTTGTGCCTCTTGGACCCTGAGTTTTTTCATGATGATAGAATTGTTCAAATTCTTCCTCTTGATTTTGTTTTCCATTTATCATGTTTTCTTCAGGATCCTTCTTTATTTAGTCATTGTCATATGCAGAATTCTAGGATATTCTCAAATAAGTCAAGCCTTTTTATAATCTCCTTCCCTTGAGAACTGGTAGAACATATCATTCCCTTCTAGTTAACAGAGTATGTCAAAGGACTTCCTTCATCAGGTTATGCTATATGGCAAAGGTGTCATGTTACTTTATACACCTGTTTTAACTGACTGGAATGAGATATTCTCCTGGGGACTTTGAAGAAATAAGCCACCATGTTGTGAGGTGTCTTGTGAGCAAAGTAACCAGGAACTACAGGGTGAGTCCTATAATTGCAAGTAACAGATTTCTGCCTACAACCACGAGTTTGGATTAATAAAATGACTTTAGTACCAATTCCAAAGTGTGGTGAGGATTTTTCACACCACCAAGCAATTCTCTGACACCAGCTGTGTGTCTTACACTTCAACTCAATTCTGACACTATTTATCTGGAGCTAACATCAGATTCCACAGGTTCAGGGATCAGTCTCACAAGACTGCCCCTACTTCAGATGCCAATTGAAAGCCCAAGTTGTTACCTGTGCTTCTGACCCATTGGCCATAAATCAGAGCTTCCCACAACTTCCTCTTTAGGTTTGATTAATTTGCTAAAGTGGTTCACAGAACTCTGAGAAACATTTACTTACTAGATTGCCAGTTTATTATATACATATATCAATAACAACCAGATGGAAAAAATGAATGGAGAGATAATGAATGGGGAATGGGCACGGAGCTCCACATCTTCTCTGAAAGTACCATTCTCTCCAAATATTCATGTGTTCACCAACCCAGAAGCACTTGGAACCCTGTCTTGTGGTTTGCTATGGAGGCTTCATTACACAGGCATGATTGAATAAGTCACTGGCCACTGTGACTGAACTCAACCTTCAGACCATCTCCTCCCTGGAAAATGGAGGTCAGGGGCTGGGAGTAAATGCCTCTCCAGGCAACCAGTTCCCATTCTTAGCTGCTTTTAAGAAGTCACCAACATAACAAGACAGTTTTTAGCTCTCATCACTTGGAAAGTTCCAAGGATTTTAGGAGCTCTGGGCCAGAAACCATGAGTGGAGATCAAACACATAGTTTTTCAATTATAAATCACAATATCAGACCTTGTTTCCTCCAGAAATGATACAACCTCATCAAGCCTAGAGTGCAGCCTTGTCAGATCCTGAGATCTGAATCAGAAAACCTATGAGATAATAAACATATGCTATTTTTAAGCCACTGAATGTGTGGTAATTTGTTAAGCAGTATATAAATTAGGGCATAGACTTGGATTACCATGATATTGAATGGTTTGCCTTGGAGATGAACAGAGATCATTCTGTCGTTTTTGAGACTGCATCCAAGTACTGCATTTCAGACTCTTTTGTTGACCATGATGGCTACTCCATTTCTTCTGAAGAATTCCTGCCCGCAGTAGTAGATATAATGGTCATCTGAGTTAAATTCACCCATTCCAGTCCATTTTAGTTCACTCATTCCTAGAATGTCGACGTTCACTCTTGCCATCTCTTGTTTGACCACTTCCAATTTGCCTTGATTCATGGACCTGACATTTCTGGTTCCTATGCAATATTGCTCTTTAGAGCATCGGACCTTTCTTCTATCACTGGTCACATCACAGCTGGGTATTGTTTTTGCTTTGGCTCCATCCCTTCATTCTTTCTAGAATTATTTCTCCACTGATCTCCAGTAGCATATTGGGCACCTACTGACCTGGGGAGTTCCTCTTTCAGTATCCTATTATTTTGCCTTTTCATACTGTTCATGGGGTTCTCAAGGCAAGAATACTGAAGTGGCTTGCCATTCCCTTCTCCAGTGGACCACACTCTGTCAGACCTCTCCACCATGACCCGCCCATCTTGGGTTGCCCCACGGCCATGGCTTAGTTTCATTGAGTTAGACAAAGCTGTGGTCCTAGTGTGATTAGATTGATTAATTTTCTGTGAGTATGGTTTCAATGTGTCTGCCCTCTGATGCCCTCTTGCAACACCTACCATTTTACTTGGGTTTATCTTACCTTAGGCATGGGGAATCTCTTCACGGCTGTTCCAGCAAAGCGCCGCCACTGTTCCTTACCTTGGATAAAGGGTATCTCCTCATCACTACCCTTCCTGACCTTCAACATGGGATGGCTCCTCTAGGCCCTCCTGTGCCTGCGCAGCCACTGCTCCTTGAACGTGGGGTTGCTCCTCCCGGCTGCCGCCCCTGGCCTCGGATGTGGGGTAGCTCCTGTCGGCCACTGCCCCTGATCTCGGATGCTCCTCTCAGCCGTTCCTGCACCATTGCAGTCTGGCACTCTAGGCCGCTGCCCCTGACCTCAGACGTGGGGTAACTTCTCTTGGCCACTGCCCTTCCATCATGGGGTCTTTCCAGCTTCTGCCCCTGTCCTCAGATGTGGGGTAGCTTCTCTTGGCCGCACTTAGTGCACAGGTCACAGCCACCTATGCTTCCTTAGTGGCACAGACAGTTAAGAATCCACCTGCAATGCAGGAGGCCTAGGTTTTATCCCTGAGTCAGAAAGATCTCCTGGAGAAGGGAATGTAAGCCCACTCTAGTATTCTTGCCTGGAGAAGTTCATGGACAGAGGAACCTTGTGGGCTACAGTCCATGGGGTTGCAAAGAGTTGGATGTGACTGACTAACACATACAAAACTTATCAACAGAAACCTCAGTTAAAAAGACTTAGGTGACCAGAAGCAGGACATCTTATGCCATGTGATAATAGCAGAGCCCAACAGGAAGAGGAGAGACTCCTCTTCTTTCCTGACAAGGACTCAGCCCAATGAAAATCCATAAATTCTTTGTTTCCTATAGTCTTTCCACCTTTCTTCTCCCCCTATAAAAGCAGTCTCTTTTCCTTGTCATTCCAGGATTTGCATATGGCTTGACATAGTTGCAGATTATGAATTGCAATTCTCTGCTAAGTATCTGGCAGTCTATTTGTTTCAGGCCAACAAGTAACAGAAAACTAACCCAGTCACTGAATTTTCACTTCTAAGAAAATTTCATTCTTCTAATCAACGAAGTCTCACATCTAAGAATCTCTTCTTAAATAACAGGAAGATCTTCTTGATTTAATTCTTCTGTCGATGGACATTTAGGTTGTTTCCATGTGTATGGAATATACGTACCACACATGTAAATTTGTGGTACGTATATATACATATCACTTATACTGAAAAAAGAACAAAATAATGCCATTGGCAACAGCATGGATGGACAAAGAGATTCTCAAACTGAGTGAAGTAACTCACACAGACTAATATCATATGATACTGCTTATACGTGGGATCTTAAAAATTGGTAAAACTCATTTACAAAACATAAATAGAGTCACAAATATTTAAAAAAAACTTATGGCTATCAGAGAGGAATAGGGGGGAGTGACAATTTGAGACATTGGCATTGGCATATATACACTGTTGTATATAAAACTAATAAGGACATACTATAAAGCAAACGGTACTCTACTCAATACTCTGTAATGACCTATATGGAAAAAGAATCTTAAAAATAGTGAATACATGTTTATGTGTAACTTATTGACTTTGCTGTATGCTATAAATCAAACAGCAAAGTGAATCAGTTATACTGACACTAAAATATAACATTGTAAATCAATTGTACACCAATAAATGTTTAAAAATAAATAACAGGAAAATGAGTAGAAAATTCTCCAAGATTCTAAATGGGAAATACCTATGACAATCCTTAAATCGATTTATTCAGCCATAGCATTGAGGCGGGACTTTTTAAAGTGGGGTTTATGGATTACATTTATTTTATAGTAATATTTCATATATCATGTAGAGAAAACTAGAGGTTTCTGAAGAAAGCTGAGCACCAAAGAATTGATGCTTTTGAACTGTGGTGTTGGAAGAGACTTGAGAGTCCCTTGGACTGCAAGGAGATCCAACCAGTCCATTCTGAAGGAAATCAGCCCTGGGATTTCTTTGGAAGGAATGATGTTCCACGGACTCGATGGACGTGAGTCTGAGTGAACTCCGGTAGATGGTGATGAACAGGGACGCCTGGTGTGCTGCGATTCATGGGGTTGCAAAGAGTCGGACATGACTGAGTGACTGAACTGAACTCTGTGTATTCTTGCCACCTCTTCTTAATATCTTCTGCTTTTGTTAGGTCCATACCATTTCTGTCCTTTATCAAGCCCATCTTTGCATAAAATGTTCCTCGGTATCTCTA
>SJYW01019262.1:47415-64864 GCA_006410735.1 Raphicerus campestris | reverse complement strand
CTAGTTTATCTTACCTTTCTTTTTTCTAAAGGTTTTACTTGTAAATAATAGGATTCATTTTTGTTCATATATATATATATATATATATACATATCCCATTTTTCCCTCAATATGCAGCAGTTAATTGCATTAGACCAAGAAGAAATCAGCATTCAGCTAAATGATTCAGTTTGTACTCTACTATCTGCATAAATTTTCTTCAAGTTCCCAATCATTTTATTACATCTCACTGTTGCTAAAGTCTCAATCACACCTGCCACTGTTTTCTAATAATTTGATCCTAATCTTTGCTTGAAGATAATTCACCTAAGCAAACTCCTTACTCTGATGAAGTTTGGCTTTGAAAGAAAGGAATTTTTTTAAGCTTTTTATCTTGGTTTAGTCTCCTATACTTGGACTAATGTGTCCACTTCCTAGTAATGTTTTCAACAGCATGACTACTTGCTGGAGGTCAGAAACCTTATTTTCCCTGATCTGGATCCAACTTTCTTTGCACTTTCCTGGAAAGGAATTCATGTCAATTATTATTGGAGAAGAGGAGTGATACTTTAACCAAGGCCTAAGGTTTGTGAATTATAAGTAACTATCACACAAGTTTTCCANTTTCCCTGATCTGGATCCAACTTTCTTTGCACTTTCCTGGAAAGGAATTCATGTCAATTATTATTGGAGAAGAGGAGTGATACTTTAACCAAGGCCTAAGGTTTGTGAATTATAAGTAACTATCACACAAGTTTTCCATGGATAAGGATGGAATAGCCCTTGAGAAATACATATTTTACTTTGTTTTCTTATGTTTAATGAAAGTTTTTCCATTCTTCCAATTACTACTTCTTCTTATTTACCTTATCAGTTATAAGGGTTGAAAACTAATATCAATTCTTACAGAAATGTTCTGTTTATTTCCCCCAGAGCTTAATTTGTAGTCCTAGTTTGTATATATATGTAATGCTTTGATGTCGTTTACAAAGACATCATGTATAAGTCTTAAAATGTGAATGGTTCATTTTCATTATTTTTTTGAAAACCATCCATGAAAACTTGATACAATGGTGGTGAAACAAAAACTCTATGCCTTACTTCAGCTACATTCCATTAGGTGATTTAACATTACTTTTCATATTAGTTAATATTTACTTTTCTTGCATCTTGTGAGACAGATTTGAGGGCTTTCTTGTACTCTGATATGGGTAGAAACTGCATCTCAGTTCCAAATGAACACAAATCTCTGCATAAGTGAGTCACATATCCATTATATCAAAAAGGACATTTGCATTTGAAATATTCCCTTATGGGGATAAATCTCTGCCCTATCCCCAATAAAAGGGATAAAAATTTTTATATAAGTGCATTCAGATCTCCACTGTATGACTAAGGGAAAAGATAACAAAGGCCTATACTCCCAAAAAGTACAATTATACACACCTGACCTATATGGGCCAGGCCTGAACAATAACACCAGGGGTTTAATGGAATTAACTACAAAAAGAAATGATAGATCTTATTCCTGTGCTGTACTGTGTCTAATTGCTTAGTTGTGTCCAACCCTTTGTGACCCCATGGACTGTAGCCCACCAGGCTCCTTTGTTCATGGGGATTCTCCAGGGAAGAATAATGGAATAGGTTGCCATGCCCTCCTCCAGGGGANGAGTACAAGAAAGCCCTCAAATCTGTCTCACAAGATGCAAGAAAAGTAAATATTAACTAATATGAAAAGTAATGTTAAATCACCTAATGGAATGTAGCTGAAGTAAGGCATAGAGTTTTTGTTTCACCACCATTGTATCAAGTTTTCATGGATGGTTTTCAAAAAAATAATGAAAATGAACCATTCACATTTTAAGACTTATACATGATGTCTTTGTAAACGACATCAAAGCATTACATCTGTCTCTTATACACATCTATTTTTAGTGACCTGTGATTGTTTGTCCTGAAAGTTTTGCTGCCTGAATTTGGGTTATCATGAGTGCCTTAAAAGGTACCCTGCCTCTCCTTAATTCAAGCATAATAAAGTGTCAAGCCCAGTGTATGTAAAATGGGCAAATGATTCTATGTTTCATTTTTCCTCAATTAAATTTTATGTGTAGAATTTAGAACACAAGGATTTATTGGGGATAATTCTAAAGTCAAGGTGATGATCAAGTATCTGAGAAAGTATAGATTACCCTGATAACAGGATGGTTGTCTAGATAATATTTTGAGGCTTTTCTTGAAAGTGACTAAGTGATATTTTAACCTCTTTTAGGGAGCATATATAGCACATTTCTAGTCCATAAAAGAAGTCCACATACCACTTAACCACTATGAACTTACAGCAAATAAATCCTAGTTGAAGAGGAAGTAAGAAGAAATGAAGAATATAGAAAGGGAAGCATGTTTTGGAGAATTTATTTTTATTCCATGGAAAAATTGGTAACAGGTTACTTGATTGCTACTACAATATTATAGTTAATGCTGGGTGCTTTTAATCTCACAAAGAATACAAATGTACACCCTCCTAGTTTTACTTTTTCATGAGTTATTTATTCTTTAATTCTCTTGAAAAAAGGTGAGAATGGTTTTATAGTTAGAAAACCTGCTCTCTCCTGTTTGAAATTTATCATTTACAGAACAAACTACACTCAGTAGAATGAATTGGTATCCCATCTTTAAAAATGCATTGTGACTTATAAAATAAGATCAGTGAAATGTGGTTTACTGTCACTCCTGAAAGTCATAAAATTCTACTTCAATATGGTCTAAATAGTAAAGCATTTTATAATAATGTAACCCCCTTTTTCTCTTTTTAAGAACAAAAAAATAATTTAGCATGGCATCAGAGAAAAGTTTAAAAATCTGAAGGTCAGAGTTCAATTTATATTGCTGTCCTTATTCACAGAAAGACACCTTTATCTTTATAGTTACTGCACACTCTAATTTTTCATATCCATATGCAATGAAACTCCACAGAAAACAGTGTTGGTGGAAACAAACACCTCAGCATTTACCGGAATGATGTTATTTGGAGGCAAGTAAAAACCAAAAACAGAAAAAGAAATAATATCTATGGGATATGACTAAATAACTTTATTCATGGCATACTGGAAGCTACATCAATTGATTCAACTCTGAAGGAATTTAGTAAATGACAGGATTGAAGATACCAAAGTCATAGGACACGGTCCAATTTAATCTTGGATTATATAACCAATTTACACTTAAAAAAAAAAACTAAAAATAAACCCTCCTTTTTCTTTAACCATTTTTTACTATTAACTTTTCTGGTTCAAAGATGATGCCATTACTGCTTATTAAATAATAGAGCTGAGGAGACTAATGCAGGGTGACTAATCCAATTTGGAAAATGAATATAAATTTGCCATTTCACTTCTAGTTGAAGACTCTGTTTGGGGGAATTCTGATTCTGTTTTAAAGATGGCTGCCTCATCCTCAATTGCTGGACACCAAGTCCATCAGTCTGCTGTTGCTTCCTTAATGTCTACACATCACCCTAATAGTTTGAAATTATAGTCAAGAAGTTTGAGGGTACTTTTGCAATTACCCTACTTGGCATCACTGACTAAATGGACATGAGTATGAGCAAACTCCAGGAGATAGTGAAGGACAGGAAACCTGGTGTGTTGCAGTCCATGGGGTTGCAAAGAATCAGACACAACTTAGCTGCTGAACAACAACAAGCTCACAATAGCGAAATTGCTTTGGGATCTTTGCTACCATCTAATTACATGTATTTTGCCTAATGGAACTTTCCATGACAAATAAATGATGCTAGTATTACTTTGAATATCTACCTCTTTTATTACATGAAGCTGGAAGAATGATCATCTCTTCTACTTCTTCCTATCAGTGGTTAAAAGGCACTGTAAGATTCAATAAGTAAGTAAGTAAAGTCACTCAGTCATGTCCGACTCTTTGCGATCCCATGGACTGCAGCCCACCAGGCTCCTCAGTCCATGGCATTCTCCAGGCAAGAATACTGGAGTGGGTTGCCATTTCCTTCTCCAGGGGATCTTCCCGACCTAGGGATCAAACCCGGGTCTCCCGCCTTGGAGGCAGATGCTTTAACCTCTAGGAAAAAAAAAAAACAATAGAACCACTCTTTCCATATCAATTTGAATACATGTCTGCGAAAGGATAACCCTTATGAGATGCTCTGTGATTTTGAGGAAGGTTTACATTGTCCTCTGGACCAAGGCAGAAAATGAAGTGGAAAGTACAAGCTCTTCCCCTACATACTTTCCAAGATGCTTCCCCTCACCCTTTATTCCCTCTGCCTGACAACAACACTGTGTCCTCATGTTGCTCTCTATCCCTCATCACCATCCCTATTTGTTGTCCTATCTTATCCCAGAAATATTCATAATTCCTATCTCCTTCAACATACAGAGAGTTCCACATTCTCTTGGCAGGAGCCTTGCTTCTTAAAAAGTTGAGATTATCTGAGTGGGCCTATCCTAATCATAGGCACTCTTACAAGCTGAGAACTTTATCCAGCTAACAGCAGGAGAATTAGAGAAAAGCATGTGGAATTTGAACCAGGAGAAGGATTTGACCATTGTTGGGTTCAAGATGGAAGGGATTATGGAGAAGAAACGTAAGACGCTTTCAGGCACGAACAGAGGATCCCAGCTGACAACTGGAAAGAGAATGGGCATCTTAGTCTTACAAATGCAAGAAAATGAATGTGACCAAACACCTGAAAAACCCTGGAAGTAGACTTTTCCCCAGAAATCCAGATAAGAACTCAACCCAGCAGACACTTGGATTTTAGTCTTGTGAGACCCTCAGCAGAGAATCAGTTGAGCTTTGCTGGACTTCTGACCTACAGAACTATGAGCTAATAAATTTGTGTGCTGCTTTCAATTATAACATTTATGATTTTTTCTTTATGTAGCAATACAAAGCTATTACAATGGGTGAATTAGATAAATGCATCTTCACTAAATATGCTACCTGGTTAACGTGTGATCTCTCTAAGAAACAGAATGTCTAAAAACACTTAAAATTCAATGGCATTATGAATATAATAAAAGTAAAATTTGGAGCAAATATATTAAAGGAGATAAGGAGGGTCATTTTCTAGTGATATGAGCTATAATCAATAATGAAGATATGATATTATTAAAATGTATATGCCTATAGCATGGAGAAAGCAATGGCACCCTACTCCAGTAATCTTGCCTGGAAAATCGTATGAACGGAAGCCTGGTAGGCTGCAACCCATGGGGTCACTAAGAGTCAGATATGACTGAGCAAATTCACTTTCATTTTTCACTTTCCTGCATTGGAGAAGGAAATGGCAACCCACTCCAGTGTTCTTGCCTGGAGAATCCCAGGGGTGGGGGAGCTTGGTGGGCTGCCGTCTATGGGGTTGCACAGAGTCGGACATGACTGAAGTGACTTGGCAGCAGGCATGCCTATAGCAAATCCCTAAGGAATGAGCCTAAGCATGTGAATTAGAAACTTTACATAGGGATTGGACTTCAAATCACATCA
Organism: Raphicerus campestris; assembly: GCA_006410735.1. Taxonomy (NCBI): domain Eukaryota; kingdom Metazoa; phylum Chordata; class Mammalia; order Artiodactyla; family Bovidae; genus Raphicerus; species Raphicerus campestris. Next base: position 59,365 of record SJYW01019262.1, on the reverse strand, counting down.
CATAAGCATCTATATCTTCTACCTTTGAATAAGGTCAGTCTTGCCTAGATGCAAATTTGGGGAGATAACCCATGATTAGAAAATGAATCAGCACTGAAAAGGGAATGACTACCTGTAAATCAACATGCCCAAGACTGTGGCAACAGACATGCCACAGTTACTTTACAATGCATTTCAAAATATTTGCACAGCTCACCTAAAATAGCAAAGGCTAGCCAGAATCCCCGGAGAAGGCAATGGCACCCCACTCCAGTATTCTTGCCTGGAAAATCCCATGGACAGAGAAGCCTGGTAGGCTACAGTCCATGGGGTCTCTAAGAGTTGGATACAACTGAATGACTTCACTTTCACTTTTCACTTTCATGCATTGGAGAAGGAAATGGCAAAAGTGTTCTTTCCTGGAGAATCGCAGGGATGGGGGAGCCTAGTGGGCTTCCGTCCATGGGGTCACACAGAGTCGGACATGACTGAAGTGACTTAGCAGAAGCAGTAGCAGCAGCCAGAACCCCATGAAAGAACCTTTCTTCACACCTGGAGACTGCAGAGTATCAAGTACTATTAATTTCACTGGCAGAAAATTTCACAGGTCTTTTGAAGTGATAGGCAGCCTTGCCTAACTGCAAGAATTCACAGATCAGCAAAAATAAAAGCAAAATGTAAGAACCATGCAAAGAGAAATTGGCCTGAAACTTGAAGAGATAGTTTGGGATAGTAGAAAGAATATTCTAGTTCTTATATTTGTGTAATCTGAATCATACTATATCACTTCCTTAATCCTAGTTTCCCCATCAGTGAAATAAAAGGAAGCTGAAGTAGATAACATAAAAGTGTTCTCTTCACTCTGATACTTTCTTTTTGGTGATCCCTATGTCAGGGTTATTTCATTTCCTCTCTTGATTTTTTAACTTTTTGTTTTATATTGGAGTATAGTTGATTAACAATGTTTGGAAGGACTGTAGACCTTAGAATCCACTGCCCATCAAATGTGCCAGATTTTTTTTCCCTCACGGATACACATTCTTATTGATGGGTGGTTGAGAATCCATCTGATAAATCTCCCACTTGGCTACATATCATCTTGGACATGACCAATTTCTTAGCATGGCATTCAATTTGCTCACAGTGCCCCAACCTATATTCTCAGCCTCTTTTATCATCGTTAGACCAGATGATTTGCTGTTTCATAAACATATAGACTATGTTTTTTTCCAGTAGTCATGTATGGATGTGAGAGTTGAACTATAAAGTAAACTGAAAGCTGAAGAACTGATGCTTTTGAACTGTGGTGTTGGAGAAGACTCTTGAGAGTCCCTTGGACTGCAAGGAGATCCAACCAGTCCATTCTAAAGGAAATCAGTCCTGGGTGTTCATTGGAAGGGCTGATGTTGAAGCTGAAACTCCAATACTTTGGCCACCTGATGCCAAGAGCTGACTCATTTTAAAAGACCCTGATGCTGGGAAAGATTGAAGGCAGGAGAAGGAAACGACAGAGGATAAGATGGTTGGATGGCATCACCGACTCAATGGACATGGGTTTGGCTAGACTCTGGCAGTTGGTGATGGACAGTGAGGCCTGATGTGCTCCGGTTCATGGGGTTGCAAAGAGTCGGACACAACTGAGAGACTGAACTGAACTGAACTGAAACATATTCCTTGCCTCTTTGACTTTACTCAAGCTCTGATTCAAAATCCAATTCATTATCTGTAAAAAACCATCTCTCAATTTCTAGGTTAAATATCAACTCATTTATGATACCTTTGCCAACTCATAATAGAGAACTACTCAGGAGCCTCCTAAAGTTAAAGTTCAGAATCACGTTCCTGCCCCACATAGGATTTTCAAAGTCGTTTTTATAAATGAAACATTTATTCATTTATTTATTTGCCAGGTCCCAGGGCACAAGGTGAAACAGCAACTGTTGGTGGGCATTAGCCCACAGATTCACTTGTTTGGCCAATCCATTATTTTCTTAAGAATCTGAATTTGACTGCCTTCAAACATACATTTCATTCTCCAGGCTGCCACAGGCCCCATCACTCAACAATGGTCTTGCACTATATGCTTCACATATACATGCTCTGCAAGTATCCCATTTTATTTTATTTTTTAAGGCTGCCACCAGCCATAGTATTTCTTGGATCTTCAAACCCCAAGTCTAATTGTGGAGTACAATGCAGTTTCCATAATTATAAATGCATGTTCGGAGCCCCCTGTTAAAATGTTTTTCACTACTGTTTACAATAGGAAAATAGGGAGTAACAAATTAAGAGACATAGATTAACCAGTTCCTCCTCCAAAGTACATTCCCTTCTCAAATCTCCTGAAGCTTTATTATTTACTGCCTTCCTGGGGAGAGGAGAAGTGCCATTTAACCTTTTCTACTTCTTCTGATACAAGATTTATTTTAAATAGAATTTTTATTAGAGAAACAACCTACCATCTTCTAGTTTATTCTCCTTATACACAAACAAGAAAACTACATAATAAAGGTACTGCTAAAATGACTATAAAACTTTTGTTTCCTTTTGAACTAAAACTAAACAAAAGAAACTACATGTCATTCAATTTTTAAGTACTCACATTCATGATTTGTTCCATTAAAACCTTGACCCACAATCCTTTATTTCTATTTTCTTTGAGATTCACTCTTGCATTCTGCTAGGGCTTCAGAACTGCACAGCCAGTGGTAATGATTTAAGAAAGCTTTAATTTCCTTCTCTACTGTTTCCCAAAAGATGTAATATGTCACATTAAATAAATTTCACTAACAGAGTAGCATCTTTTTCTGCTCAAAGGAATTTAACTTAGTACAGATGAAGAAGAGAGGTATTTGAATTTCAGGAAATATTTCATGCCACATTTCTTTACGAGATTATCTCTGTTTTGTTTCTGTTTTGAATGCTGCTTTTTATTGGTGACTTTCTGCTAGCATTTTTTTAAGAAGCAAAGATATTTGTTTGCTGAGCTCACTCTAGTCCCCAAGCAGTCAGTGTTTCTCCCACCACCAAATGCAGAAAAATGCTTGTCTTTTGCTGAGCAGAGCTGTATGTAATTAAAATTTGGCAAAGGCAGAGCAGGTGTCAAAAGGATCTGCTAAACTTAGCACTATTGTGAATTGAAGCTAGTTAAATAAAATTTTTAGCAGGATACTTTATTTTTTTTTTATCATACTGCAAGTTGAGGTGACATGGAGATGAGACCTTAGATCATCAAGAGGACTTCCATATCTAAGGAGGCCACAAAGCTCTCCATCCTAGGTGCACTGAGTTATTCATGCACATGTGTAGTTAATTCTAGAAAAGTGTGAAAGGGCCAGCCTGGCACCCTCTCACTTCCCCATTACCAGTATTCATTGCATCCTCTCTCTTTCTACACATTTCAAGTTCCTATGTTAGATGATATTTCTATCAATTTAGCTAGGAATTTATTGGAAGCAAATTAAGTCATGATCCCTCTAATGGAATAACTGCTTTAAAATAGCTAAAGCCTTCAGTGTGGTAGACTCTAGGGATATCTTAAGGGTGGATTATTTATTTGAGGACAGTACCCCCTTAAAGCCCATTCCTAGTCTAGTTACTCCTAAGTTCAATTCCTATTGTCTAAGGAAATGTATTATGGGGGGAAAAAGTCTTCATTTGAGACTGATGCCATATTCAAAATTTTACATTTTTTTTTTCTTATAAGGCATGCCACAATGTTCCATAGTTCCTGCTTAGAACCTAAGGTAACACCTTCCTTAAAACAAACAAGCAAATAAAACCCCTTTTATCTCTGAAACTAAACAGGCTTAACACAGCTAATACACAGAGGGTTTCCAGTAGACTTCTTCTAACATATGAGTTTTTTTTATTAAAAATTTGAAATTGATTATACATTCACACATTAAACCATTGACCACTGCTTCAAATCCATTCTAGTCAAACTCTATATGTCTCAGGTTTCATAGACTTAAAATGGTTTGTTTGTTTTTTATTCTTGGCAAACAAAGCCGTATGTGAAAATTACATAAGTATTATTTTAATTATTCCATGTCGAGAAATGACAAAATCAACCAGTGGGACTACTCAAAAGCTTCTGCACAGCAAAAGAAACAACACAATGAAAAGATAATCTACAGATTGGTAAAAACAAAAATATACCATATCTCAGATAAGAAGTTAATATTCAAAAATATAGAATGAACCCAAACAACTTAATAAAAATGCAAGCAATCCAATTAAAATGGGCAGAAGAACTAAATAGTTCTTTTTCCAAAGAGGGACATCAAACTGGGCAAAAGGCACATGAAAAGATGCTAATCATTGAGAAAAGGCAAATCAAAACCATAGTGAGATGTCATCTCACAGCTGTTAGAATGGCTGTTATGAAGAAGAAAAGATAAAAGGTGTTATCGAGGATCTGGTGAAAAGGGAACTCTTATACTTCTTACCCTCGTCCAAGGTAAGGAGCAGCAGCTGTGCTTTGCTGGAGCAGCCGTGATGAGATACCCCACGCCCAAGGTAAGAGAAACCCAAGAAAGATGGTAGGTGGTGCAAGAGGGCATCAGAGGGCAGACACACTGAAACCATACTCACAGAAAATTAGTCAGTCGATTCACACTAGGCCCTCAGCCTTGTCTAACTCAATGAAACCAAGCCATACCTGCAGGGCAACCCAAGACTGGCGGGTCATGGTGGAGAGGGCTGGCAGAATGTGGTCCACAAGAGAAGGGAACGGCAAGCCACTTCAGTATTCTTGCCTTGAAACCCCATGAACAGTATGAAAAGGCAAAATGATAGGATACCAAAAGAGGAACTCCCCAGGTCATTCGGTGCCCAATATGCTACTGGAGGTCAGTGGACAAATCCAGAAAGAATGAAAAGATGGAGCCAAAGCAAAAACAATACTCAGCTGTGGATGTGACTAGTGATAGAACCAAGGTCTGATGCTCTAAAGAGCAATATTGCATAGGAACCTGGAATGTCAGGTCCATGAATCAAGCCAAATTGCAAGCTGTCAAACAAGAGATGGCAAGGGTGAACGTCGACATTCTAGGATTCAGCGAACTAAAATGAACTGAAATGGGTGAATTTAACTCAGATGACCATTATATCTACTACTGCAGGCAGGAATCCCTCAGAAATGGAGTAGCCATCATGGTCAACAAAAGAGTCTGAAATGCAGTACTTGGATGCAATCTCAAAATGACAGAATGATNAGAGATGATATGGAGTGGGAGGGGGGAGGGGGCTCCAGCCTTGGGAGATAGTGTACACCTGTGGCTGATTCATGTCAATGTATGGCAAAACCAATACAGTATTGTAACGTAGAATAAAGTAAAAATAAAATTAAAAAAAAAGAAAGTGTATGTAAAAGTAATATGAAGACATGTACATTTATGCTGAAACTGTTCAAGTATGTAACAAACATACAAAATATTAGTACGTTTTCTGTAACTACAATATCCCATCTACATCCCCTGATATTCTACAGTTTCCTTTTCACATCTAATGATACATATACAAGCACATAAAAGTATAACTTCCTTGACTATTAAACACCAAGAATTTCNTATTAGTACGTTTTCTGTAACTACAATATCCCATCTACATCCCCTGATATTCTACAGTTTCCTTTTCACATCTAATGATACATATACAAGCACATAAAAGTATAACTTCCTTGACTATTAAACACCAAGAATTTCACTAGGCCCATGGATTTTTAATTCAAAATGAAATCTAATTTTTAATTCAAAAATCAAATGTAAATATTACCAGTTAGCCAACTTACCCAGATTGTGTTAATTTTATGTGTCCATTTGATTGGATGTCAGAGTACCCAAATATTTGGTTAAACGTTATTTCTCCATGTGTCTGTAAGAGAATTTCCAAGTGAAGCTGGCATGTGAAATGGGGAACTCAGTTAAGCAGCGTGCTATCCTCAGTATGGGTAGGCATCATCCAATCTGTTGAGGGCCTACATATTTCAAAAAGACAAAGGAATGAAGAAGTCAGCCTCAGCCACTCTTGCCTTATTTCTTGAGATGAGGCATCAGTCTTCTCACTCCTTCCCTTGGCACTCCTGGTTCTCAGAAATAATGGTTAAGTTGTACTTCATTAAAAAAAAAAAAACAGTTCTGCTCTGTGAAAGGTAATAGCAAGGGAATTAGAAGACAAACCATAGACTAGGAGAAAATATTTGCAAAGGATACATGGTAAAGTACTGTCATTCAAAATATTCAAAATATACAAACACTTAAAACTCAACAATATGAAAATGAGCCACCCATTTTAAAAATGGGCCAAAGATCATAACAGAGACGTCATCAAACCCAGGTCTTCCACATTGCAGGTGGATTCTTTAATAGATGAGCCACAAGGGAAGCCCAAGAATACTGGAGTGGGTAGTCTATCCCTTCTCCAGTGGATATTCCCCATCCAGGAATTGAACTGTGGTCAATTGCATTGCAGGCAGATTCTTTACCAACTGAGCTACCAGGGAAGTCTATCAAAAAGATATACAAACAGAAAATAAACATATGAAAAGATGCCACAACATATGCCTACAAAGAAATACAAATTGAAACAATAAGGAGATACAAATACATATCTACTAGAATGGACAACATGCAGAGCACTAAAGCCACTAAATGCTGGCGAGATTATGGAGCAATAGGAATTCTCATTCACTGCTGCTGACTACAAAATGGTACGGCCACGTTCTGAAAAACAGTTTGGCAGTTTCTTACAGAGCTAAACATACTCTTACCATGGTATTTACCAATCGTGTTCCTTGATCTTTTACCCAAGGAGTTGAAACCTTATGTCCACACAAAAACCTGCACATAGATGTTAATAGTAGCTTTATTGATAACTGCCCAAACTGCAAAACAACCAAATATCCTTTAGGAGGCAGAGAGATAAATGAACAGTGGTACATTGAGACAATGGAATATTACTAAACGCTAAAAAGAAATGAGCTACCAATCCATGAAAAGACATTGAGGAAACTTAAACGTGTATTACTCAGTGAAAGAAGCCAATCTGAAAAGACTGCATAATGTACAATTCCAACTATATAACATTTTGGAAAAAGCAAAACTATGGGGACAACAAAAAGATCAATGATTGCCAAGGGTGGATAGCACAAAGAAATGAATAATCAGAGCAGAGAGGATTTTTAGGGCAGTAAAAATATTATGTGTGATAGTATAATGATGGTTATATGTCAGTATACTGCTACTGCTAAGTCACTTCAGTCATGTCTGACTCTGTGCGACCCCATAGACGGCAGCCCACCAGGCTCCCCCGTCCCTGGGATTCTCCAGGCAAGAACACTGGAGTGGGTTGCCATTTCCTTCTCCAATGCATGAAAGTGAAAAGTGAAAGTGAAGTCCCTCAGTCATGCCTGACTCTTAGCGAATCCATGGACTGCAGCCTACCAGGCTCCTCCATCCATGGGACTTTCCAGGCAAGAGTACTGGAGTGTGGTGCCATTGCCTTCTCTGATAAGTCAGTATACATCTATCTAAAACCATAGAAAATACAAAACCAAGAATAAACTCTAAGATAAACTATGGACTTTAAGTGATTATGACATATCAATATAGGTTCACCCTTGATGAAAGAATGTGCCATTCTGGTGTGTAATGTTAGTAATGGGGGAAGCTATATATGTGAGGAGATAGAGGGTACATAAGAATACTCAGTACCTTCATCTCAATTTTGTTGTAAACTTAAAATCACCCTAAAGTTTAAGGTATTTACAGGAAATTAACAGAGAGGATAAAAGTACAAGTTTCAACATTTGGGTTTGTTTGTAAGAATTAGATGCAAAGATTCTTTGCACACATCATGACTTAAAATTTGATGTTTCCAAAGGCTTTAGTTTGACCATTCAATTCAAATAAGTATCCAATTTAGATATCAAACAAAAACATTTCCATTAGTCAAGTAAATGCAATGTAAATATAAATTTAATTATTAACAACATACCTCACACGATTCTACTATCTTCTACTGCTAAGCACAGTCAGGCAAGACAAACATCTTCCCCACAGATATTCTAATACTTAAATTATAATTTCCAGTTGTCTAACATTTCACAGTAATCAAACATGCAAAATACAAATATATAAATCATAATTTGTAACCAAAATTAGTTTTCTCTGAAACTAGCTCCCATTTCTTAATTGCAACACCTTGCTAAGATTTTTACAAAGTGTGATCTTTCTCCTAACTACTTTTACTAAAAATAATATTTTCCTAATGCTTATTCGGGCTTCCCAGGTGTTACTAGTGGTAAAGAACCTCCCTGCTAATGCAGGAAATGTAAGAGATGCCGGTTCAATCCCTGGATAGGTAAGATCCCCTGGAGGAGGACATAACAATACACTCCAGTATTCTTGCCAGGAGAATCCCATGGACAGAGGAGCCTGGTGGGTTACAGTCCACAGAGTCCCAAAGGGTCTGACACAACTGAAGCAACTTAGCACACAGCATGTGTGCACACAGGGCACAATGCTTATTCAAGTCTTTATTCAAAATACTTTCTAACTAATATCAGATATGTGGTTACTGGACTATTTAATATTTCTTCTCTATAAATACAGAAAGGGAATGCTATCATTTCCTGTGAATGTATTTTTTAAACAATCAGCTATACTTCCAGATTTTATTATTGCTATTACTATTGAAATCCTTAGGTAGTATGACTTTATCCTATATTTTTTCTTATGGCTATCTTGAATTTTGCATTATGGATTTCTGTCACAGTTCTATTCATGTCATCAAGTCACTGCACAACTTGCCTGTGACTTTGGAATTCTTTCCAGGGAAACCAAACCTTTATCAATGTCAACTACACTGTAATTTTTCAAGACACTGCCAAACATTTCATTAATCTGAGGTTTGCTAAACACAATCGAGTCAATCATGTTTTACAAGAAGTTTATTTTTCTAGGTAAAGAGCCACCATGGAAGGTCAACTTTTTGATATTCAATTAGTAAGAATCACAACATGATTTGAAATTTGTATTCAAGTATTCAATACTCCAATGACCTATTAGATGACTTTATGTCATAATAGATCGTTTTCAATTCAAGAATTTGCTCCAACAGTGCTGTCAAAACTAGCAAGATTGTGGGAATGATTCTAAGTGGAATCTGAGAATGTCTGTGATCAACCAATACCACTATTAATCATGATGGTATGGTTACTCACCTAGAGCTAGACATCCTGGAATGCGAAGTCAAGGGGCCCTTAGGAAGCATCACTAATGAACAAAGCAAGTGGAGGTGATGGAATTCCAGTTGAGCTATTTCAAATCCTAGAAGATGATGTTGTGAAAGTGCTGCACTCAATCTGTCAGCAAATTTGAAAAGCTCAGCAGTGGTCACGGGACTGTAAAAGTTCAGTTTTCATTTCAATCCCAAAGAAAGGCAAGGTCAAAGAATGCAAAAACTACTGCACAATTGCACTCATCTCACACACTAGTGTGTGAGATTTTAATACTCAAAATTCTCCAAGCCAGGCTTCAGCAGTACATGAACCATGAACTTCCAGATGTTCAAGCTGAATTGGAGGAACCAGAGATCAAATTGCCAGCGTCTCTTAGATTATCGAAAAAGCAAGCAAGTTCCCAAAAAACATGTACTTCTGCTTTACTGACAATGCCAAAGCCTTTGACTATGTGGATCACCACAAATTGTGGAAAATTCTTCAAGAGATGGGAATACCAGAACACCTGACTTGTTTCTTGAGAAATCTGTAAGCAGGTCAGGAAGCAACAGTTAGAATTGGACATAAAAAAGACTGGTACCAAATTGGGAAAGGAGTATGTCGAGGCTGTATATTGCCACTCTACTTATTTAACATATATGCAGAGAACATCATAAGAAATGATGGGCTGGATGAAACACAAGTTGGAATCAAGATTGTCAAGAGAAACATCAATAACCTCAGATATGCAGATGACACCACCCTTAAGGCAGAAAGTGAAGAGGAACTAAAGAGCCTCTTGATGAAAGTGAAAGAGGAGAGTGAAAAAGTTGGCTTAAAACTCAACATTCAGGAAACTAAGATCATGGCATCCAGCCCCATCATTTCATGGCAAATAGATGGGGAAAAAGTGGAAACAGTGACAAACTGTATTATCTTGGGCTCCAAAATCACTGCAGATGATGACTGCAGCCATGAAATTAAAAGACGCTTACTCCTTGGAAGAAAAGTTATGACCAATCTAGACAGAATATTAAAAAGCAGAGACATTATTTTACCAAAAATGTTGTGTATAGTCAAAGCGATGGTTTTTCCAATAGTCATGTATGAATATGAGAGTTGGACTATAAAGAAAGCTGAACACAGAAGAATTGATCCTTTTGAGCTGTGATGTTGAAGAAGACTCTTGAGAGTCCCTTGGACTGCAAGGAGATCCAACCAGTCAATCCTAAAGGAAATCAGTCCTGAATATTCATTGGAAGGACTGATACTGAAGCTGAAACTCCAATACTTTGGCCACCTGATGAGAAGAATTAACTGATTTGAGAATGTCCCGACCCGCAGGACTCAGTAATTTGGGGGGTCAAGGGGGACCAGGCCTGAAAGAAAAATGGGCGAGAAAGAAGGAGCGAGACCAAGCAAATGGTTGTCAAGGTCTGTTTAATGAAGGCTGAAAGCCTGATTTTAAGCACACAGAAAGAGGAAGTAGGGAGGGGTCCAACTCATAGGGGCGGGAAGAACATTTGAACAATGCGTACGTAACGGTAGATGATAGGACAGTGTGGGTGTTCGAAGTACTCTTACTAATCTTATTGGCTCAAGATATAATCAGAGGAGCCTGAGTGAAGGCTCGGGGGTTGGCTCTGCTTTTGGCGCGCGCGGGTCTCTTTGGCGCGTAGCCGTCTGTCCAGCCGGAAGAGACAAGATGGCTGTGTTTTTTCTCTTAGCTCCTGTCTGGCCAGAGGCTGTGGAGCCATCAGCTCCCAACATGAGAAGACCCTGATGCTGGGAAAGATTGAGGATGGGAGGAGAAGGGGATGACAGAGGATGAGATGGTTTGATGGCATCACGGACTCAATGGATGTGAGTTTGAGTAAACTCCGGCAGTTGGTGAAGGACAGGGAGTCCTGGCATACTGCAGTCCATGGGGTCACAATGAGTCAGACATGACTTAAGTGACTGAACTGAACTGAAGTGATGGGCTGGTTGGTGCACTGTAAGACAAATACCCTTTTTAGAAAGGATCAGCAGGCACATCAACACACGTTTAATTTCTGATCCTTTCTTCCTTGGGTTATACTAAATATGGCAGCAAAGTCTAACAAATTTTAATTATTGGTTCAGTTCAGTTCACTTCACTTCAGTCACTCAGTCGTGTCTATTTGTGACCCCATGAATCACAGCACGCCAGGCCTCCCTGTCCATCATCAACTCCCAGAGTTCACTCAGAATCATGTCCATCGAGTCAGTGATGACATGCAGCCATCTCATCCTCAGTCGTCCCCTTCTCCTCCTGCCCTCAATCCTCCCCAGCATCAGAGTCTTTTCCAATGAGTCAACTCTTCGCATGAGGTGGCCAAAGTACTGGAGTTTCAGCTTTAGCATCATTTCTTCCAAAGAAATCCCGGGGCTGATCTCCTTCAGAATGGACTGTTTGGATCTCCTTGCAGTCCAAGGGACTCTCAAGAGTCTTCTCCAACACCGCAGTTCAAAAGCATCAATTCTTCAGTGCTCAGCCTTCTTCACAGTCCAATTCTCTCATCCATATGTGACCACAGGAAAAACCATAGCCTTGACTAGATGGACCTTAGTCGGCAAACTAATGTCTCTGCTTTTGAATATACCATCTAGGTTGGTCATAACTTTCCTTCCAAGGAGTAAGTGTCTTTTAATTTCATGGCTGCAGTCACCATCTGCAGTGATTTTGGAGCCCCCAAAAATAAAGTCTGACACTGTTTCCACTGTTTC
>SJYW01019262.1:24483-36860 GCA_006410735.1 Raphicerus campestris | reverse complement strand
TGGGGTACATGTGTCTCTTTCAATTCTGGTTTCTTCCATGTGTATGCCCAGCAGTGGGATTGCTGGGACATAAGGCAGTTTTATTTCCAGTTTTTTAAGGAATCTCCACACTGTTCTCCATAGTGGCTGTACTAGTTTGCATTCCCACCAACAGTGTAAGAGGGTTCCCTTTTCTCCACACCCTCTCCAGCATTTATTGCTTGTATACGTTTGGATAGCAGCCATTCTGACTCGTATGAAATGGTACCTCATTGTGGTTTTGATTTCATTTCTCTGATAATGAGTGCTGTTGAGCATCTTTTCATGTGTTTGTTAGCCATCTGTATGTCTTCTTTGGAGTAATGTTTGTTTAGTTCTTTGGCCCAGTTTTTGATTGGGTGGTTTATTTTTCTGGAATTGAGCTGCAGGGGTTGCTTGTATATTTTTGAAATTAGTTCTTTGTCAGTTGCTTCATTTGTTATTTTCTCCCATCTGAAGGCTTTCTTTTCACCTTGCTTATAGTTTCCTTTGTTGTGCAGAAGCTTTTAATTTTAATTAGGTCCCATTTATTTATTTTTGCTTTATTATACAATATTCTGGGAGGTGGGTCACAGAGGATCCTGCTGTTATTTATGTCAGAGAGTGTTTTGCCTATGTTATCCTCTAGGAGTTTTATAGTTTCTGATCTTACGTTTAGATCTTTAATCCATTTTAAGTTTATTTTTGTGTATGGTGTTAGAGGTAGCTCTTTTCAGCCATTCCTATGCCATCACAGCCTGGCACTCTCAGCCACTGCCCTTGACCTTGGATGTGGGGTACCTCCTCTTGGCCGCTGCCCCTTGGGCATGGGGTCCTCCCAGCTTCTGCACCTGACATCAGACATGGGGTACCACCTCTCAGCCGTGCTATGTGTGCCAGTCGCAGCTGCCCCCGAGGTCAGGGGCAGCAGCAGAGAGTGACAAGCTGCTATGGTGCAGGAACAGCTGAAAGTAGCTACCCCATGTCCGAGGCCAGGGGCAGCAGCCAGGAGGAGCTACCCCTCACCTGAGATCAGGGGCAACGGCAGGGAGGAGCAACCCCATGTCCAAGGAGCAGTGGCTGCACGGGCACAGGAGGGCCTAGAGGAGCCATTTCACGTTCAAGGTGAGGAGGGGGAGTGAGGAGATAGCCCTCCTCCAAGGTAAGGAGCAGTGGCTGTGCTTTGCTGGAGCAGCCTTGAAGAGATAGCCCACATCCAAGGTAAGAGAAACCCAAGTAAGACGGAAGGTGTTGCAAGAGGGCATCAGAGGGAAGACACACTGAAGCCATACTCACACAAAACTAGTCAATCTAATCACACTAGGACCACAGCCTTGTCTAACTCAATGAAACTAAGCCTTGCCTGTGGGGCCACCAAAGATGGGTGAGTCATGGTGAAGAGGTCTGACAGAATGGAGTCCACTGGAGAAGGGAACGGCAAGCCACTTCAGTATTCCAGACAATAGCAAGAAGAGATAAGAGGGCCTTCTTCAGCAATCAATGCAAAGAAATAGAGGAAAAGAACAGAGTGGGAAAGACTAGAGATCTCCTCAAGAAAATTAGAGATACCAATGGAACATTTCATGCAAAGACGGGCTTAATAAAAGACAGAAATGGTATGGACCTAACAGAAGCAGAAGACATTAAGAAGAGGTGGCAAGAATACACAGAAGAAGCTTACAAAAAACATCTTCACGACCTAGATAATCACGATGGTGTGATAACTCATTTAGAGCCAGACATCCTGGAATGTGAAGGCAAGTGGGCCTTAGAAAGCATCACTATAAACAAGGCTAGTGGAGGTGATGGAATTCCAGTTGAGCTGCTTCAAATCCTGAAAGATGATGCTGTGAAAGTGTTACACCCAATATGCCAGCAAATTTGGAAAACTTACAGTGGCCACAGGACTGGAAAAGGTCAGTTTTCATTCCAATCCCAAAGAAAGGCAATGCCAAAGAATGCTCAAACTATTGCACAATTGTACTCACCTCACACGCTAATAAAGTAATTCTCAAAATTCTTCAAGCCAGGCTTCAGCAATATGTGAACCGTGAACTTCCAGATGGTCAAGCTAGTTTTAGAAAAGGCAGAGGAACCAGAGATCCAATTGCCAACATCTGCTGGATCATGGAAAAAGCAAGAGAGTTCCAGAAAAATATCTATTTCTGCTTTATTGACTATGCCAAAGTTTTTGACTATGTGGATCACAATAAACTGTGGGAAATTCTGAAAGAGATGGGAATACCAGAACACCTAACTTGCCTCTTGAGAAACCTATATGCAGGTCAGGAAGCAACAGTTAGAACTGAATATGGAACAACAAGCTGGTTCCAAATAGAAAGAGGAGTACACCAGGGCTGTATATTGTTACCCTGCTTATTTAACTTATATGCAGAGTACATCATGAGAAACGCCGGGCTGGAAGAAGTGCAAGCTGGAATAAAGATCGCCAGGAGAAATATCAATAACCTCAGATATGCAGATAACACCACCCTTATGGCAGAAAGTGGATGAGATGGCTGGATGCCATCACTGACTCGAAGGACGTGAGTCTGATTGAACTCCGGGAGTTAGTGATGGATAGGGAGGCCTGGTGTTCTGTGATTCTTGCAGTCGCGAACAGTCAGACACAACTGAGCGACTGAACTGAATGAATGGTGTTAGAAAGTGTTCTAGTTTCATTCTTTTACAAGTGATTGACAGTTTTTCCAATACCACTTGTTAAAGAGATCGTCTTTTCTCCATTGTATATTCTTGCCTCCTTTGTCAAATATAAGGTGTCCATATGTGTATGGATTTATCCCTGGTTTTTCTATTTTTTTCTATTGATCATATTTCTGTCTTTGTGCCAGTATCATACTGTCTTGATGACTGTGGCTTTGTGGTAGAGCCTGAATTCAGGTAGGTTGATTCCTCCAGTTCCATTCTTCTTTCTCAAATTTGCTTTGGCTATTCAAGATTTTCTGTATTTCCATACAAATTGTGAAATTATTTGTTCTAGCTCTGTGAAAAATACTGTTAGTAGCTTGATAGGGATTGCATTGAATCTATAGATTGCTTTGGGTAGTATACTCATTTTCACCATATTGATTCTTCCAATTCATGAACATGGTATATTTCTCTATCTATTAGTGTCCTCTTTGATATCTCTGACTCTTTACAACTCTATGGACCCCATGGAGGACCACCAGACTCCTCTCTGCATGGGATCTCTAAACATGAATACCGGAGTGGGTTTCCATTTCCTTCTCCAGTAGATCTTTCACGAATTGAACTCATTTCTCCTGCATTGGTAGCCATATTCTTTACCATTTGAGGCACCAAGGAAGCCTCAGCAAGCACCAAAACCAGACAAGGCACTGATGTTGTAATTATCAGACCAGATATTTCAAACAATTTTTAAAAAAGTAAATAAGAAAAGAGAGAAGATAGAATCCTATGAAATTCTCAATTAATACAACAAAAGACAGAAAAATGTAGAAGATAAAATTAGGAACAAAGAATAAGGGCAACAAATAGAAAAGAGTAGTGAATCTGAGTGTTAGTCACTCAGTCATGTCCAATCTTTGTGACTCCATGGACTATAGCCTGCCAGGCTTTTTTGTCCATGGAATTCTCTAGGCAAGAATCCAGGAATGGGTTGCCATTCCCTTCTGCAGGGGTCTTCCCAACCCAGGGATTGATTCCCAACATAGGTCTCCTGCGTTGCAGGCAGATTCTTTATCATTGGGCCACCAGGGAAGCCTAGTAATGAATATGGTAGATATTAATCCAAATATATGAAAAATCACTTTGAATGTCAGGACTTCCCTATAGCTCATGATAAATAATCTGCCTACAATTCAGGAGACCAGAGTTCTATCCCTGGATCAGGAAGATCCTCTGGAGAAGGGAATGGCAATCCATTCCAGTATTCTTTCCTGGAGAATCCTATGGACAGAGGAGCCTGAAGGGCTAAAGTCCATGGGGTCACATAGAGTCAGATATGACTGAGCAACTAACACATGCACACACATTTTGAATGTCAGTGGCTTAAATGTACAAATTAAATGACACTACTATAATAGTTGATTAAAAAGCCTAAGTCTGTTGGACTCTGTGGAAGAGGGCGAGGATGGGATGATTTGGAAGAATGGCATTGAAACATGTATAATATCTTATGTGAAACAAATTCCCAGTCCAGGTTTGATGCATGATACAGGATGTTCGGGGCTGGTGCACTGGGATGACCCAGAGGGATGGTATGGGGAGGGAAGTAGAGGGGGCGGGGGTTCAGGATGGGGAACACGTGTATACCCGTGGCAGATTCATGTTGATATATGGCAAAACCAATGAAATATTGTAAAGTAATTAGCCTCCAATGAAAATAAATAAATTCATATTAAAAAAGCATAATGCAAAATGTGTTATCTACAATAAACCCACTTTAAATATAAAGACACATATAGATTAAAGGGAAATGAATGGAGAAAAGTATATCATTCTAACCAATCAAAGAAAGCAAGAATAGCTATGTTAATTTCAGACAAAGTAGACTTCAAAGTAAGGAAAGTCACTAGGGATAAAGGCCATTATATAGTGAGAAAGGGATCAAGTTATCTAAAAAGACATAAAAACCCTTAATGTGTATAATAGCAGAGCATCAAACTATGTAATGCACAAACTGATAGAACCATGGGGAAAAATAAATGACTCTACTGTCATAGCTGGATATTCAATACCCTTCTCAGAAATGGACAGATCCAGTAGATAGAAAATCAATAAGTACATAGTTGAACTCAACACCATCAACCAACTGGATATAACAATATATATAGACTGCTTTATTCAACAACAGAATATACATTTTTCTCAAGTTCACATGGGATATCAGTTCAGTTCATTTCAGTTACTCAGTCACGTCTGACTCTTTGCGACCCCATGAATCGCAGCACAACAGGTCTCCCTGTCCATCACCAACTCCCAGAGTTCCATCCAGCCATCTTATCCTCTGTTGTCCCCTTCTCCTCCTGCCCCCAACCCCTCCCAGCATCAAAGTCTTTTCTAATGAGTCAACCCTTCACATGAGGTGGCCAAAGTACTGGAGTTTCAGCTTCAGCATCATTCCTTCCAAAGAACACCCAGGGCTGACCTCCTTCAGAATGGGCTGGCTGGATCTCCTTGTAGTGCAAGGGACTCTCAAGAGTCTTCTCCAACATCCCAGTTCAAAAGCATCAATTCTTCAGCGCTCAGCTTTCTTTGCAGTCCAACTTTCCCATCCATACATGACCACTGGAAAAATCATAACCTTGACTAGACGGACCTCTGTTGGCAAAGTAATGTCTCTGCTTTTCAATATGCTATCTAGGTTTTACACTAAGATAAACTACATTCTGTGTCATAAAACACGGCTGAAAAAATTAAAAGAAGATAAATCATACATCTTTCCTCACTCCACAATGGAATTAAACTAGTAATCATTAACAAAAGTATAACTTGAAAAGCCCCAAATATGTCAATATTAAATAAAATACTTTGAAATAACACATTATTCAGAGACTATATCTCAGCTGACATTTAAAAGTATTTTCAACTTAATGAAAATACAGTTTATCAAAATTTGTAGAATGCAGTGAAAGCAGTGTTTAGAAAACATTGTATAGCACTGAATATATACATTAGAAAAGAAGGAAGGTTTAAAACCAATCATCTATTTACACTGGAAAACAATCAAATTAAATCCCCAAAGCAAGCAAAAGAAAAGCAACTATAAGAATCAGAGCAGAAATCAATGAAACTGAAAACAGAAAAACAATGGGAAAAAATTAACAGAGCCAAAAATTGGTAATTTGAAAAAATCAGTAAATCAATAAGCCTTTAGCCCGAATAAAAGAGATAAGACACAAATGCCAATAACAGAAATGAAATTACTAACTACAGATTCCATGGACATCAAAATGATAATAATAGTTCAAATAAGACTACGCCCCAAATCTGATAACCTAGATGAAATTTAGTAATACTATGAAAGTCACAGTCTGCCAAAACTCACACAAAAAGAGATGATCCAACTAAGCTTATATCCGTTAATAAAACTGAACCAATAAATAATAACCTTCCCAAAGAGAAAGTATCAGACCCAGACAGATTTACTCTTGAATTTTACCAAACAGTTAAATAAGAAATTATGCCAATTGGCTACAACCTTTTTTCAGAGGATAAAAGCATACGGAATAATTCCTAACTCATTTCCTGAGACCAGTTTTACCTTAATATAAATACCAAACAAGACTTTATAAGAAAAAAGTACTACAAACCAATGTATTATGAACACAGTGGGAAATATCCCCAACAAAATATTAGCAAATCAAATATAAAAAAGTATAAGAAGAAAAAAAAAGGTATAAGAAACACCACAGTAACTAAGTGGGACTTATCCTAGGTATAGGAGACTGATTCAATATTTGAAAATCAAGTATAATCTACTATATCAACTATAATCAAGTATACTATAATCAATTTCTACTATAATCAAGTATAGTCTACCATATCAACTGATTAAAAAGGAGAAATAACATGATCATATCAATAGATGCAGGAAAAGCATTTAACAAAATCTGTCATTCATAATAAAACCTCTCAGCAAATTAAAAATTGGGGAGAACTTTCTCAGTTTGATAGAGACTATCTACAAAAACTTAAAGCTAACATATACAATGATGAGAAGCTTAATACTCTCCCACTAAGATCAGGAACAAGGCAAGGATTTCTCCTCTCTTCTCTACTCCTTTTCAGTATTGTACTAATGTCCTTGTCAATGCAACATAGCAAGAAAAGGAAATAAAAGGCATACAGATTGGGAAAGAAGATATAAAACTGTCTGTTTGCTGATGACATGATCATATACATTAAAAAAATCTTAAGTATTGGCAAAAAAATCTTGAAACTAATAAGCAATTATAACAATTTTGCAAGATTAATACATGCAGACAAAAATCAATTGCTTTCCTATATATCAACAATGAACAAGTGGAATTTGAAATTGAAACACAATATCATTTACATTAACATCCAACAAAGCGAAAAATTTAGGTGTAAATCTAATAAAATATATGCAAGATGTATATAAGAAAAACTACTAATCAAAAGTTCTGATGAAAGGAATAAAAAAAGAACTAAATAAATGTAAAGATATTCCATATTCATGGATAGGGAAAAAATCAATATTGTGAGGATGTCAATTCTTTCCAAATTGATCTATAGATTTAATGAAATCCCAATAAAAATTCTAGCAAATTATATTATGGATATTGACAAATTGATTATAAAATTTACATGGAGAGGCAAAAGACCACAATAGTATTTGTAAAATGAAATGTTTTCTGCTTTAGACTCTACCAGTGGACAAGCCTTTCCCAAATGCAAATATCTGAGCCCAAGTAAAACAAAGTCAATTATTTGGAAGCCATCAGCTACCTTCTCCCTGGTAAGTGCTGAGGAGCTGTGGAGGATGTGAGAGGAGGCCATCTGCCACATTCATCATCTCTTAGGGTAAATGAGGAATTAGTATGTGAACAATAGAGAAAGCAGGATTGGCCCCAGATAGCTAGACGCATATGAAAGACATGGTTTCCACAAGCCTGGATGCTTGCATCTTCCCATACATAGAAGTTCAGTAAAACTCTTCATGTGTGAGAATTCAGTTTTCGCTTTATTAACAGTAATCTTTCAATATTCAGGTTACCTGCCCCTTGCTGCAAATTTGTATATTGCCTGGCTCCTCCCCTGCCTCCTCAGAGTCAGTTCTCTCAGGATCACTTGAGATAATGTTTCCTGGGCTCAAGTCTTAACATTTTCACTGAATAAAGTTTAACTCTCAATTTTTAGGTGTTTTTTTTTTTTTTTTAAGTTGGTTCAGCAACCAACATGAAGGGACCCAGAGTAGATCTCTCTCCTCCACCTGAACTCTACAAGAAATCAGAGCCATGGCACCAGCAGAGGCCCCTTGTGCCCATCCACTTCCTTGGGAGTTCGGAATGGGTTGGAGAAGTCTCTCCTGATCCTCGGATCTCCCATATTTGTTGAGATCCTGAATTTTTATTTGGTAGAGTATAGCAGGCACCTGCCCACCTCTCGGTTGAAGAACTGTAGGTGGCCCAGCTGAAAGACCACCAGGACATACCCACCTGGGACCTAGATACTGGGTGGGGCTCAGTTGAAGGATAGTGAGAAAATACCCACCCAGTGACAAGCTCAGTCGGATGTTAAGGAGAAATACCTGGGGCTCTGTTGAGAAACACTGAGGTGGTTCTGTTCTAGAAAGACATGAGGAACAGAGCTCATGCTTGCAAGTACCTAATTAACAGGAGAAATTAAATCTCGCCCTAAATATTCAAGGGGCTCTTTAATGTGTAAGTAGACAAAACTTAAAAAGCTGGCTTGGTAAAACCTTAAACAAGGCTTTCTAGGGGGCTCAGATTTCTCTGTGTCTTTGAGATGTAAATGTTCTGTCTGATCTTCCTAGGTTGTTCTATTGTGTGTTTATGTTAGGCCTATAAGAGGTCTTTTTGGATTCTTAATCATTTGCATCTCTCTGGAGATATAATTTATTGGGGGTCAAATGGGATCTTTTGAAAATTAGAGAAACAAACAAATTCTTAAATCCAGACCACTCACATTGTAAACAATTGTTTTGTTTGAACCTATAAAACAAAAGTCAAAATAACCTAAGAACTTTTTATTTTAGAATAAGAAACTGGTTTAGGAAGCTTCATTGAGGCCTTCTCCTCAATGGGCCTTACAGATACTAATAAGAGCAATTGAGAATATCAACAAAAAAATTGGGGAGAAAAAGTCTACCTATTATTTCAGTGATGTTAAAAAAATTAAAAAGGAGTTACCTAAAATGAATTTTAAAACATTCTTTGATGGTATTTAGAATGACATAAATAAAATAGATATTTATGTGATTAAAATAAGATTTGATATTACTGCACTACCTAAAGTTAATGAGCCAAGAGAGATGCCCCTTACTGTTCCCCAACATTAAAAACCAAAAAAAAAAAAAAAAATAATAATAATAATCTGTTCTATATCTGTTCTATTTACCCAGTTTAAAGTTACATATTTAAGGGGCTAGAAAAATTTACACTGAAATATCTGACCAACAATTATTTTGGGACTGTTAAGCCAAGGGGCCTGACTTCCTTTGCTCTACCCTGCTCTGGGGATCCCAGAGCCCTCTATATAAAAGTAGGTAAAATAGGGATCAACAACAAAAAAGCTTTCTAAACTCTCTTCTAAGATNCTTTGGCCACCTCATGAGAAGAGTTGACTCATTGGAAAAGACTTTGATGCTAGGAGGGATTGGGGGCAGGAGAAGAAGGGAACGACTGAGGATGAGATGGCTGGATGGCATCACTGACTCGATGGACGTGAATCTGAGTGAACTCTGGGAGTTGGTGATGAACAGGGAGGCCTGGCGTGTTGCGATTCATGGGGTCGCAAAGAGTCAGACACGACTGAATGACTGAACTGAACTGAACTGAAGGCACAGCTGGGCCTGATCACAGAACAAAGGACTGAGCAAATACCAGAGGAGAGCTAGCCCGCTGTGGACCGGCCCATCCCCCGCCGGAGATAAGGAGGCAGGCAGGCACCAGCCAGAGCCAGAAGGAAAGGGGCAAACTCAGCCTCAGAGACAGCATCTGCTACCAAACTGTGAGCAGGCTCTCAGTCAGTAACCAAGTCTTCCTGGGATCCCGGACAGTTGACATCCATTAGGAGGGTCACAACCAGAGATCAGCTCCCCAGAAGTGAAGTCCTTGAATAGTGTATAGTAGAAGGTGTTTGATGAAGCAGTTCCTCCTATCCCCATACCTAATCCCAGCTGTAATACTCAGATCAACTAATAGGCATGTAAACTAAATGACTCTTTTTGACTGCATATGTGCTGCAAGAGGTATGGTGAGAGTCTGTTTGTTAGAGACAATATTCATCTGGGGAATGAGGAAAGCTAAGTTGCAGATACTGATCCAATTGACTGGTAGACATAAGTAAGCATCTGTCCCACAAATAAAAAGCCTTGATGGGGGTGGCACCATATTGTGTTTGTGGCTTGTCCAAGGTAAGAGAAACCCAAATAAGATGGTAGGTGTTGCAAGAGGGCATCAGAGAGCAGACACACTGAAATCATAATAAAAGAAAACTAGTCAATCTAATCACACGGACCACAGCCTTGTCTAACTCAATGAAAGCCATGCCTGAGAGGCCACACAAGAAGGGCGGGTCATGGTGGAGAGGTCTGACAGAATGTGGTCCACAGGAGAAGGGAATGGCAAAACACTTCAGTATTCTTGCCTTGAGAACCCCATGAACAGTATGAAAAGGCAAAATATTAGGATACAGAAAGAGGAACTCCTCAGGTCGGTAGGTGCACAATATGCTACTACAGAACAGTGGAGAAATAACTCCAGAAAGAATGAAGGGATGGAGCCAAAGTGAAAACAATACCCAGTTGTGGATGTGACTGGTGATAGAAGCAAAATCCAATGCTGTAAAGAGCAATGTTGCATAGGAACCTGGAATGTCAGGTCCATAATTCAAGGCAAATTGCAAGTGGTCAAATAAGAGATGGCAAGAGTGAACATCGACATTCTAGGAATCAGTAAACTTAAATGGACTGGAATGGGTGAATTTAACTCAGATGACCAATATATCTACTACTACGGGCAGGAATACTTTAGAAGAAATGGAGTAGCCATCATGGTCAACAAAAGAGTCTGAAATGCATTACTTGGATGCAATCTCAAAAACGACAGAATGATCTCTGTTCATCTCCAAGGCACACCATTCAAAATCACAGTAATCCAAGTCTATGCCCCAATCAGTAACATTGAAGAAGCTGAAGTTGAACAGTTCTATGAAGACCTACAAGACCTTCTAGAATTAACACCCCTAAAAGATACCATTTTCATTATAGGGGAATGGAATGCTAAAGTAGGAAGTCAAGAAATGCCTGGGGTAACAGGCAAATTTGGCATTGGAATATGGAATGAAGCAGGGCAAAGGCTAATAGAGTTTTGCCCAGATTACTGGTCATAGCAAATACCCTCTTCTAACAACACAAAAGACTCTACACATGGACATCACCAGGTGGTCAACACCGAAATCAGATTGATTATATTCTTTGCAGCCAAAGATGGAGAAGCTCTATACAGTCAGCAAAAACAGGATTGGGAGCTGACTGTGGCTCAGATCGTGAACTCCTTATTGCCAAATTCCTACTTAAATTGAAGAAAGCAGGGAAAACCGCTAGACCTTTCAGGTATGACCTAATCAAATACCTTATGATTAAGCAGTGGAAGTGAGAAATAGATTGAAGGGCCTAGATCTGATAGAGTGCCTGATGAACTATGAAATGAGGTTCGTGACATTGTACAGGAGACAGGGATCAAGACCATCCCCATGGAAAAGAAATGCAAAAAAGCAAAAAGGCTGCATGGGGAGCCCTTACAAATAGCTGTGAGAAGAAGAGAGGAGAAAAACAAAGGAGACAAGGAAAGATATAAGCATCTGAATGCAGAGTTCCAAAGCATAGAAAGGAGAGATAAGAAAGCCTTCTTCAGCAATCAATGCAAAGAAATAGAGGAAAAGAACAGAGTGGGAAAGACTAGAGATCTCTTCAAGAAAATTAGAGATACCAAGGGAACATTTCATGCAAAGATGGACTCGATAAAGGACAAAAATGGTATGGACCTAACAGAAGCAGAAGGTATTAAAAAGAGGTGGTAAGAATACACAGAACTGTACAAAAAGATCTTCATGACCCAGATAATCATGATGGTGTGGTCACTCACCTAGAGTCAGACATGCTGGAATGTGAAGTCAAGTGGGCCTTTAGAAAGCATCACTATGAACAAAGCTATTGGACGTGATGGAATTCCAGTTGAACTGTTTCAAATCCTGAAAGATGATGCTGTGAAAGTGCTGCATTCAAATTGCAAGCAAATTTGGAAAACTCAGCAGTGGTCACAGGACTGGAAAAGGGCAGTTTTCATTTTAATCCCAAAGAAAGACAATGCCAAAGAATGCTCAAAACTACCACACAATTGCACTTATCTCACATGGTAGTAAAGTAATGTTCAAAATTCTCCAAGCCAGGCTTCAGCAATATGTGAACCGTGAACCTCCAAATGTTCAAGCTGGTTTTAGAAAAGGCAGAAGAACCAGAGATCAAATTGCCAGCATCTGCTGGATCATGGAAAAAGCAAGAGAGTGCCAGAAAAACATCTATTTCTGCTTTATTGATTATGCCAAAGCCTTTGACTGTGTGGATCACAATAAAGTGTGGGAAATTCTTCAAGAGATGGGAATACCAGACCACCTGACCTGCCTCTTGA
>SJYW01019262.1:0-23812 GCA_006410735.1 Raphicerus campestris | reverse complement strand
GAATGGAATGCTAAAGTAGGAAGTCAAGAAATGCCTGGGGTAACAGGCAAATTTGGCATTGGAATATGGAATGAAGCAGGGCAAAGGCTAATAGAGTTTTGCCCAGATTACTGGTCATAGCAAATACCCTCTTCTAACAACACAAAAGACTCTACACATGGACATCACCAGGTGGTCAACACCGAAATCAGATTGATTATATTCTTTGCAGCCAAAGATGGAGAAGCTCTATACAGTCAGCAAAAACAGGATTGGGAGCTGACTGTGGCTCAGATCGTGAACTCCTTATTGCCAAATTCCTACTTAAATTGAAGAAAGCAGGGAAAACCGCTAGACCTTTCAGGTATGACCTAATCAAATACCTTATGATTAAGCAGTGGAAGTGAGAAATAGATTGAAGGGCCTAGATCTGATAGAGTGCCTGATGAACTATGAAATGAGGTTCGTGACATTGTACAGGAGACAGGGATCAAGACCATCCCCATGGAAAAGAAATGCAAAAAAGCAAAAAGGCTGCATGGGGAGCCCTTACAAATAGCTGTGAGAAGAAGAGAGGAGAAAAACAAAGGAGACAAGGAAAGATATAAGCATCTGAATGCAGAGTTCCAAAGCATAGAAAGGAGAGATAAGAAAGCCTTCTTCAGCAATCAATGCAAAGAAATAGAGGAAAAGAACAGAGTGGGAAAGACTAGAGATCTCTTCAAGAAAATTAGAGATACCAAGGGAACATTTCATGCAAAGATGGACTCGATAAAGGACAAAAATGGTATGGACCTAACAGAAGCAGAAGGTATTAAAAAGAGGTGGTAAGAATACACAGAACTGTACAAAAAGATCTTCATGACCCAGATAATCATGATGGTGTGGTCACTCACCTAGAGTCAGACATGCTGGAATGTGAAGTCAAGTGGGCCTTTAGAAAGCATCACTATGAACAAAGCTATTGGACGTGATGGAATTCCAGTTGAACTGTTTCAAATCCTGAAAGATGATGCTGTGAAAGTGCTGCATTCAAATTGCAAGCAAATTTGGAAAACTCAGCAGTGGTCACAGGACTGGAAAAGGGCAGTTTTCATTTTAATCCCAAAGAAAGACAATGCCAAAGAATGCTCAAAACTACCACACAATTGCACTTATCTCACATGGTAGTAAAGTAATGTTCAAAATTCTCCAAGCCAGGCTTCAGCAATATGTGAACCGTGAACCTCCAAATGTTCAAGCTGGTTTTAGAAAAGGCAGAAGAACCAGAGATCAAATTGCCAGCATCTGCTGGATCATGGAAAAAGCAAGAGAGTGCCAGAAAAACATCTATTTCTGCTTTATTGATTATGCCAAAGCCTTTGACTGTGTGGATCACAATAAAGTGTGGGAAATTCTTCAAGAGATGGGAATACCAGAGCACGTGACCTGCCTTCTGAGAAACCTATATGCAGGTCAGGAAGCAACAGTTAGATCTGGACATGGAACAACAAGTTGGTTCCAAATAGGAAAAGAAGTACGTCAAGTTTGCATATTATCTCCCTGCTTATTTAACTTATATGCAGTGTACATCATGAGAAATGCTGGGCTGGAAGAAGCACAGGCTGTAATTAAGATTGCTGGGAGAAATATCAATAATCTCATATATGCAGATGACACCACCCTAATGGCAGAAAGCCAAGAAGAATTAAAGAGCCTTTTGATGAAAGTGAAAGAAGAGAGTGAAAAAGTTGGCTTAAAGCTCAACATTCAGAAAACAAAGATCATGGCATCCGGTCCCATCACTTCATGGAAAATAGATGGGGAAACAGTGGAAACGGTGTCAGACTTTATTTTTCTGGTCTTCAAAATCACTGCTGATGATGATTGTAGCCATAAAATTAAAAGACACCTACTCTTTGGAAGGAAAGTTATGACCAGCCTAGATAGCATATTAAAAACCAGAGACATTACTTTGCCAACCAAGGTCCATCTAGTCAAGACTATGGTTTTTCCAGTAGTCATGTATGGATGTGAGAGTTGGACTGTGAAGAAAACTTAGCACCAAAGAATTGATGCTTTTGAGCTGTGGTGTTGGACCAAACTCTTGAGATTCCCCTGGACTGCAAAGAGATCCAACCAATCCATTCTAAAGGAGATCAGTCCTGGGATTTCTTTGGAAGGAATGATGCTAAAGCTGAAGCTCCTGTACTTTGGCCACCTCATGCAAAGCGTTGACTCATTGGAAAAAGACTCTGATGCTGGGAGAGATTGCAGGCAGGAGGAGAAGGGGATGACAGAGAATGAGATGGCTGGATGGCATCACCAACATGATGGACGTGGGTTTGAGTGAACCTTGGGAATTGGTGATGAACAAGGAGGCCTGGCGTGCTGCAATTCATGGGGTCACAAAGAGTCGGACACAACTGAGAGACGGAATTAACTGAGTGGACCACTCACTTTTTAAATTTTGATTACATTTGTCCCTGGCTGAATTGCCTATAAGCTCAGTTTCTTCATCATTTGTAAAGCATTCTGGAGACTTTTGAGTTAATTCTCTTTAAGACTGACCCTTGTAAGCATGGATCTATAGAAGGAAATGGCAACCCACTCCAGCGTTCTTGCCTGGAGAATCCCAGGTACGGCGGTGCCTGGTGGGCTGCCATCTATGGGATCACACAGAGTGGGACACGACTGAAGTGACTTAGCATAGCATAGGAGTTCCCATGGCTGTTGCATTAATGGTACCGGTGTAGCTAAGTATCATGGAGCTCCTAAGGATAAGCAACAGCAGCAATCCCTGGCCAGTTGGAGGTTGGTGTCATTAAGAATGTGATGAGTTTCCCTGAAAACCTGGTATACATGAGGGTCTAAAGGGAAGTTAACTCTGTAACCTGTTTCATACTGCCAATAAGCAGAGCCTGATTTTTAGGGCAAAGTTGGTCCATGATTTTGTTTGTCTGCATTATTGTCCCTGTCCAGTAGGTTTTTCCATTTATTTGGCAGACAGACACCTGTTGTGGGTTGTAACATCTGCATGGCATTTAGGGGTAGATGGAGGCACAGGGGCATGATGGTAATACCATGGTGTCAGGATACTTCCCGGGATTTGGATCCTCTGGTGGGGAAAATGTAGTGGCCGTGGGGGGCATAACGAAAACATTTTTGGCATCCAGGCCCCTGGATATACATCGCATGGTTATGAATGCAGTAGGTGATTGGCCTACAGGATAGGCTATCTACACATTGTTATAGCTGATGGTTAAGTAAGCGATTTTCCAAGGGTTGAGTGTAATTTTGACAGGTGCATGATGGGTAAAGAACGGCACCATCTGTTACAGCAAGGAACACCAAAAGCCTGCACATGCAGATAAGTGAACACTAGCGAAAGGTTTGCTCCCCGTCTTTGGATTGTCGTGGCTATAGCAGCTGAGCCTGGCATGAAGGTGGGTCAGTTATACTGCGAGCGATTTAGTTAGCAGGGAGAATCGATCATGAGACATCCAGTAAGAATGAGGCTTCCCACTGCACTGAGCTAAAAGACAGCTAACCGCAGCTCCTGACTTAAATCCCAGTCCTGGGGTGCGACTGAAGCTAGCCCTGTAGTGAAGAGCACAGCAATAGCACCAATCAGGGACAGAGGCCAGCATTGACAATGAAAATCCTCTGATATTTTGATAGCCAGATCCTCAAGCTTCTGCCATGTGTTGGCCAGCCAGCTGCTGGAGTGTGGCTGGAGCAAGGACTGAAGGATCCTCAAGCTTCTGCCATGCATTGATTAGTCAGCTTCCGAAGTGACTAGAGCAGGGCTCAGCATTCTTTGTGAGTGAGGGCTATTGTTTTTGGAACCAGATCATGGGATTTTCGGGGTCCTGAATAATTTTCAGGTGTCCTCATCACGGGAAGCCACTGTCTTCTTGACTCTGGTATGGTGGATCCAAGGAATGTGCTTGTAACTTTAACAGCAGTAGGGTTTGCGAGAACAACCATGTGAGGGTCTGTCCAAACTGGCTGAACTGTTTGTTTGTTTTTTTTCCAGTCTTTAACCCATACCTCATCTCTTAGCTGATAGGGATGAACCCAATTGCTGAAAGGAATGGGTGTCCTTTCTAAGGTTTCCCGGGTGATATGGTGGAAGACTTTTCTCAGGGCCTGAAGGTGTTGGGACATCTGCAGGTCAGCTAATTGTTGGTGGTTTCCCTTTAGATTTTCTATCGCTGGAGGTGTTCTCCCATATAAGATCTCAAAGGGAGAATAGCTTAAGGACCTTGGGGTGCATTGGGTTTGGAGTAAGGCTGGGGTAACATGTTAAACCAAGACAACTGGGTGTCCTGATAGAGTTTAGCTAATGTAGTATTGAGGGCCCGATTCATGCATTCAACTTTCCCTGAGCTCTGTAGCCTATAAGCAGTGTGAAGCTTCCATTTGATTCCCAGTGTCCTGCATAAAGTTTGGATTATCTCAGACAAAACCTGGCCCATTGTCAGACCCTATGGAGAGAGGCAGCCCATATCTCAGGATTATGTCTCTTAGTAGGGCCTTGGCCACCTTTCCTCTCTATTCAGTGCATGTGGGGTAGGCTTCAGCCCATCCTGAGTAGGTGCAGACTAACAAAAGTAAATACTTATAGACCCTATAGGGCTTGACTTCAGTAAAGACCACTTCTAGATCTTCAAAGGGCAGTGTCCCAACTGTTTGCACCCCGGGTTGGGTCTTGGTCCTTGGCTGGCGTTGTTTTGCACACAAGTCACACATCTAGCACTGATCTGGGCGGGTACATGGGGTTGGGAGCTTAGGAATGAAATAGTAGCAGCTCAGTAAGCTCTCCAGTGCAGTTTTTTTCCTAAATGAGCTGTCTCATGATATTGTTTTACCAGCTAGACTGCTATATTGCTGGGGACAAAGAGTCTTTGGTCTGGGAGCTTCCACCAGCCATCCTTTCTTTTATTCCTCCCTCATTTAGAGCCCATTGATTTTTTTTTCCTTCATACATCTCAGGTACGGAGGCAATTCTGAGGCCAAGAGGACCTTAAAGATTGACTCGGGGCCCACTGTGAGGCTTGGTTGGTCGCTGCCTCCTTGGCAGCCTCGTCAGCCAACCAATTTCCTTTGCTGATTGGATCTGTTCCTCTCTGATGGCCTTTACAATGGATGACTGCCACTTGGGAAGAGTTCCAGACTGCTTCTAATAGCTGAAGGATTTCTTCTTTTTTTAAAAAAAAATCTCCTTTCCCCCTGCTGTCAATAGTCCCTTTTCTTTATAAATGGCTCCATGAACATGTGAAGTAGCAAAGGCATACCTTGAATCAGTATAGATGTTGACTCATTTCCCTTTGGCATGTATTGGTGTCTGGCCAAGTGCCCATAGCTCAGCCCATTGTGTTGACCACTCTTGTGGCAAGGCCTCAGCCTTCACTACCTCATCAGTTGTTGTTATGGCATAACCTACTTTGTGCTGCCCATCTTGGATTAAATTGCTTCCATCAGTGAACAGTTCCAGTTATGGGTTCTGGAGGGAAATGTCTGTCAGGCCTGGCCTGTTCAAGTAAATTTCATGTATGACCTCCTCACCACTATGACTGGGGGTTCCCACTTCTGTAGGTAAAAAAGTGTCAGGGTTCAGCGTCCACACAGTCTTGAATTGGACCCGTGGATTTTTGAAAAGCAGTCCTTGTAGTGAATAATCCTGGAGTTGGTCAGCCACTTATGCCCCTGGCCATTCATCAGAGCAGTAACAGCATGGGAAACCTTTAAATATATATTTTGTCTTGCTGCTGCTGCTGCTAAGCCACTTCAGTTGTGTCCAACTCTGTGCAACTCCATAGACAGCAGCCCACCAGGCTCTACCATCCTTGGGATTCTCCAGGCAAGAACACTGGAGTGGATTCCCATTTCCTTCTCCAATGCATCAAAGTGAAAAATGAAAGTGAAGTTGCTCAGTCGTGTCTGACTCTTCGTAACCCCATGGATTGCAGCCTACCAGGCTCCACCATCCATGGCATTTTCCAGGAAAGACTACTGGAGTGCCATTGCCTTCTCTGATATTTTGTCCTAGAATAAGCTTATCTGCTTCTCTAACCAAAAGCACAGTGGCAGCTAATGCCCAGAGGCATGGCAGCCATACCACGGCTACTGGATCTAGTCGTTTGGACTGGGCGCTGCCATGGCTCCAGTGCAGTGTGATTTTTCTCATGTACAAAGAGGTTAAAGTCCCGTGTCACATCTGGAAGCCCTAATGCTGGAGCACTGGTCAACAGTCTATTTATCTCTTTGAAGGCCTTTTCCTGTTGAGGTCCCTACTCCTAGGGGTCCTCCCCAGACCCTGCTGTGGCTTTAAACAAAGACTTGGCAATTTCAGAAAAACCCAGTATCCAGATCCAGCAGAATCCAGCAGCCCCAAGGAACTCACAAAGACTTATTTCTTGGTGTTCAGCCAAGGTATTGAGCAGACGGCTTGCTTCTTCTCATGTCCAAGCACCCAATGTCTTTTTGAGATGACAGACCCACTGTCTGCATATCTGAGCCTTCTTCCATGACACCTTGTACCCTGTGGTGAAGAGTAGAGCCAACAAGGCTTTGGTTCCTCTCCAGCAGTCCCCTTGGGTGGGACTGGCTAGCAACAAGTCTTCCACGTACTAGAGTAGGGTACAGTTGAAAGTTTCTCTGGGAAAGGCAGCAAGGTCCACAGCCAGGGCTTCACCACATAGGATAAGGTAAGTTTTTGAAGCCTTATGGCAGTTGGGTCTAAGTCAGCTGTGTCTTTCTCCTGGTATGTGGGTCTTTCCATTCAAAGGCAAACAAGATCTGGCTGGCTGGTGACAGCCAGAGGCAGAAGAATGCATCCTTGAGGTCAAGACAGGTGAACCAGCTTGCCTGAGCAGGGAAGAGACTCAGGAAAGTGTAAGGGGTTGGGACCTCTGGATAGATGGTGATCATTGCACTGCTGAGGGTGCAGAGTTCCTGGACGTGGGGTAGTCATTCCCTCCAGACTTTTTGACTGGTAACAGTGGAGTGTTCCAGGGAGAGTCACATTCATTTAGGATCTTGGCATCTCGTAGGCACTGGATGTGGTCTCTAATTCCCAGACGTGCCTCCCTTGGTACTGGATATTGTCTCTGTCTAATAGGAGTAGCTCCTGTCCTCAGGTCCACTACAATAGGACATGGTTTTTGGCCAAACCTGGGGACTCCTTTTCTGCCCAGACATCAGGGAATTCTTTTAGCATTCTGGGAGGGGGGCTTATTTGTTTCCTCCCTGAGGAATAGAGACACCATTAATCTTCCCTGGGCATGGTCACAGCCATCATCAGAGCCGATTGGCTCCCCAGGGTGAGGCTTGCAGACTTTTCAGGGGAAAAAGTGATTTGTGCCTCCAGCTTTGTCAGTAAGTATCTACCCAGCAGAGGAATGGGGCATTCTGGTAAGTAGAGAAATTCATGAGTCACCAGATGACCCCCTAGCTGCTGACATGAACAAGCTTTGTAAATTGAGCAGGCTGCCATGTCCCCTGTGGCCCCAACAATAGTTGCTGTTCAGCCTGTGAGGGGAGCCACTGCCGTGGTTACCATGGAGTGTTCAGCTCTGGTATCCACCATAAAGTTCATTGATTGGCCACCTATTTTCAGCATGACCATGGGTTCCTGGGGGCCCAGGATCAGGGAGCCCGGTCTTCCCTAGTCTGATTCTGTTCCAGCCAGGCTGATAAGGTTTTGGACAGCCAGCTCAGAATGGTACCTTTCTTTGTTGTGTCAACTGAACTTCTTTGACACTTTAGATGTCCCTCTGTGATGGGGGCACTCATTCCTCTAGTGTCCCATCTCTTTGCAATAGGTGCACTGGCTGTGGCGTAGTGGTGGTCTCCTCTTAGTCTCCCCTTTCCACGAGGGATCACTCTGTTTCATTTGATCTGAGCTCCCCAATGCTGCTGTTGGCAGGGCTGCTTTGTTTCTTTTTTTTTTAATCTGCTTCTCTGTGGGCTTCCTGGTCTCAGTTCACAGAGACTTTTTTTGCTACCTCCAGTGGCTGTGTGACATTCACGCCAGTGAAGCCTTCCAAATTTTGGAGCTTTCATTGGATGTCTGCATAGGATTGAGCCACAAAGGTAGAGTGAATTATCTGTTGATTCTTGAGTGTCTCAGGGTCAAATGGGGTGTATGTCTGGAACACTTCACACAGTCTTTCATACAAATCTGGGAGTCTCATCTGCTTTTTGGATTATCATTGTAATTTTGGACATATTGGTGGGCTTTTTGGCTCCTGCTCTAAGTCCAGGTAGAAGGGCATCATGGTAGCAACCCAGGGTTTCTTGTCCTTCTCTTGTACTGCAATCCCAGTTAGGTCTCGTCTCTGGCATTGCTTCTCATGCCTACCCTTCCACATCTAAGACCTCTTCAGGGGCTTGTCCTGAGCCATTTTGGGCTTTTGTCAAGATGTGTTGCCTTTCTTCAGCGGTGAAGAGAGAGATAGGAGCTGGCGATAGTCATGCCACGTAGGCTGATGGTGTGGAAAATTGACTCTAGGAGGTCAATNCAAATTTTGGAGCTTTCATTGGATGTCTGCATAGGATTGAGCCACAAAGGTAGAGTGAATTATCTGTTGATTCTTGAGTGTCTCAGGGTCAAATGGGGTGTATGTCTGGAACACTTCACACAGTCTTTCATACAAATCTGGGAGTCTCATCTGCTTTTTGGATTATCATTGTAATTTTGGACATATTGGTGGGCTTTTTGGCTCCTGCTCTAAGTCCAGGTAGAAGGGCATCATGGTAGCAACCCAGGGTTTCTTGTCCTTCTCTTGTACTGCAATCCCAGTTAGGTCTCGTCTCTGGCATTGCTTCTCATGCCTACCCTTCCACATCTAAGACCTCTTCAGGGGCTTGTCCTGAGCCATTTTGGGCTTTTGTCAAGATGTGTTGCCTTTCTTCAGCGGTGAAGAGAGAGATAGGAGCTGGCGATAGTCATGCCACGTAGGCTGATGGTGTGGAAAATTGACTCTAGGAGGTCAATCATAGCCTGTGGTTTATCAGAGTATGCTGGATTATAGTGTTTCCATTTTAGGAGATCAGTAGTGTTGAAGGGCTTGTAATAGAGAATGGAGCCATCAGGCTGGACTGAGCTGTCCTTGTTCACTTGTTGAGGACCTTGAGTTTCTCCCAGCGGCATCTGATGGGCTGTGGCCAGCTGGTTAGATTGTTTGTCTGAACAGAGCAGCTTCCCTACTGGCTTGGGGCTGGAGTCTTGCTCATGAGGTGGTGAGGGGAACATGAAAGGAGGTGGACTGCCTGGCAATGGGTCCAGCTCTGGCTGTGCCAGGGCTTGTGGAGTCAGGGGAATGTATGGTGGAGGCAGCAGTGGGTCTTCCACTGGATCTCCCTGGAATACACGTTTTTTTTTCCCTTCTTTATTTTTTCTGAGTGGTTGGGCCACAAGTACTCTATTTTGTCCCTGTCCATTCTTGCAAAATCTGACCCATGGGGGCAGTGTTTGTTCTACTAGAAGTCAGGAACCTATGTATGGAAACTGATCTGGATGTCCCGGAGTCCCAGGGACTGCCTGGTGCACTGACTGGACAGTGGGCAGGTCCAGAGTACCCTCTGGTGGCCATCCAACATCAAAGGATGGCCAATCGAGCTCACATAATTTACAAACCTTCCTGGGGATCATTTTGACCTGTAATCTGCAAAGCCCTTCTTAAAGATTTTTTGTTTGTTTGTGTGTGTGTGTGTTTGTTTATCATGAAACCTAATGCTGTTGGCTTAGAGAAACTTCCACCCATGTTGACAAACCCTACCTGGCAGGATTTTGAGGAAAACCTAATCTCTTAAATGTCGGCTCCACAGTCAGTCAACAGAAAAATAACCAGTAACCAATAATTTCTCCCTCCCTGTGTATCCTGCCCTGAGTTGGTGGTGCAAAGACAAACAAGTGTGGGTGCCCCCTCAAAAGAGGAGACCATTCAGGTGCCTGCTTGGCCATGTCCCCAGGGGGAACTTAGGTGCCTCTTAGCACTGATGAATCAGTGTAAACCCCTGATCTAGATCTGTCTCACAGGGAGGGGCTGGGTCCCAGACAGGCAGACACTGCCTGGAACCATATGAGATCACCACGGAATCACAAGTTAGAGCCCACTCGGACTCTGTAGCCACAAAAGCCGTGAAGCCAAACGATCGAGCCTGAAGAGCAAGCGAATCAGGCTGCACACTTGTTCACATTCATTTTTTGTCCGCCTGCCTGCTCTCCCTAGGGAGATTTAAGATGCCTGTTAGCACTGACAGATCAGTATAAACCCCTGAACTGGACCAGCCTTCCAGGAAGGGATCAAATCCCCTGGAGACTGGCACTGCCTTTCAGCCTTATGAGGGCATCAAGGAACTGCAGGCTGTGGACGCTCTCAGGCTCTGTAGTCTGAGGACTGTGGCGCTCACTTTCACTTCCTTCAATCAGCAATCATGCATACACAGTTGCTCAAAAGTCATAATCACTTTAGTTCAGTCGCTCAGTCGTGTCCGACTCTTTGTGACCCCATGAATCACAGCATGCCAGGCCTCCCTGTTCATTACCATCTCNTACTTCCTCAGATTAATTGTCACCATATAAAAGAAGGTGCCATGTGTACAATGGTAACCATGGAATCCTTCACATTATCTGCATATTGCATGTGTAATTCATTCCTATGCAAAACACAATTAGAATGTAGTATACTTCAGTTTATCCTGAAGCATCCCAAGGTCATTATATTAAATGCATATAGTCAAACCATAGGTGCTGTCACAAAGGGGAATAAAAGGACAAAAGAAAAGAGAGAAAAGAATTAGATTAGTATTACTCGTATAGATTGTGTGACCACCAGATCAGTCACAAATAGTTGGAAACCATCTCTTTGACATGCAGAATCCCAGCTATACTAACTTGTTTTCCTATTTTATGACCAAAAGGTGGCACTGTTCCATTTATTATGAGCTTGGCGGACCGTCCATGGCACTACAGTCATTAGGCACTGTTCTCCACTGAAACTAGCAAGGTGTGCATCATTAACCACTCTGCTTCACAGGTCCTGATACCAAGAGGATCGTACCAGCAGCTACTGGTACAATCCACTACAATTAAGAAACTGTTGTAAATAAGAATCTTGTAGAAAAGCATAACGGCAGGTCAAATCAGCTGTTGGACAGAAAAAATTAATATTTGAATCATAAAAGATGGAAGCATTCCACCAAGCACAGAGACAGCTACAGCTAAGACTCTGTGACATCTGGTTCATTTTTCTCTCCAAGCCCTGTCCAAGCAAGGTGATTTATTCTCCCAAAGCAATGACTGAAATGTTTACATATTCATCTGGTCAGGCACATTTTAAACAGCTATGGGAAATGGTTTTAACTGACAGTAGAGGTGCCCGATTCAGAGCAAGATGGGTGTCTAACTTTCTGAAACAAATTTGCCAAAATGAAAGTTAAAACAAAAAAAAGTCAAACAAAAAACCTGGCTGGAGGCTTTACCCAATGTCTCATCAGCATTCAACAACAGCTCCTTAGGGCTTAAATCAAATAAGAAAAAGAAGATCTGGAGACAAATGCAGAAGAGATCAGTGGGAATTTCTCATCACCTGCACACTCAGCCACAGGGAATAGAGGCTTAAATGCCTCTTCGTTTTGGTAGAAATATAATGGCCGTGAATGAAGAAGTAAGACGGAGCTTCCAAAATATTATATTCTGTCAAGTACAAACAGAATACTAAATACAATTGTATTACACTGCAGCTTGTATTGGTTAGATTTTCCCCATGGCATAGTTCCATTTCACATTTTCAACCTCGTTGTAACAAAGGATGACAAGAGTTCTGTATATCATTAGGATTTATTTAATCTGCATTTTCTTGTCGGTAAATATATTCTGAGTTCAAAACACAATGGAATAAATACTTAGGCAATTTTAGGCAGAAATGAAAAATAAAAGCCAAAGTCTGGATCATTTGTGTAATTGAATTCTTCAATTCTTCACTTTTCATTCTGGCAGTGGAAACATGACATTTTAATGCAATGGCATAGCACAGTTGAAATGGTTTAAGTTGTCAGGAATGAAAGAGAGGCAGGTTAAATTCAAATGATGGAGTTCTCTAATTACTGAACCCTATAGCAGAGTACCTGCTCAGCACAGATTTTACAGAATGACCCTCTGTTGACCAACTAATACACCTAATAATAAACAGTGCCAGGGCACTGTTGATTCAGTGACCAAAAAGAAGGATGCTTTCTAAAATCCTATGTCAGGGAGATTACAATCATACTCATTAGGGAAAAGGTAGAAATCTCACTATTATGAAAATAAGATTTCAGAATTAATTTTTGTTCTGTGCTATTTTCTTAACATCCACAAGAGCTGATGTCTAATCTCTATCTTTAACAAGTGAAAAGCAGTACTTTAGATATCAATGGAAGAAAACAAAGAGGATATAAATATTCCTGGAGGGTGGTAATAAGAGGTAACAAGGATGGTTTCATGTACATACCTATAAGCTACTTCATCCCAATGTCTTACTCCTTCTTTTTGAACTTGCAGGTCTGTTGGAACATGCTGTTTTGTGCACATTTTGTTAGTAGGAGGTATGGAAGATTTTACATCTTCCTAGTTTGAGGGAGTAGTAGGTATTGGAACGGTTTGAGAAGATGAAAAAGGAGGGGTCAGTAACGGCTACTGGACTGACCATAGCAACCCCTTAGTTCACCTCCTCTCCCTCCTCCCACCAGGAGGCAAACAACGCAAAATACATATGTGGGCACTTTTCATACATTGATAGTCACGTAAACCAAAATTTGCCTGAAATACTAATTCTCATCTAAAGAGAATTCTGTCAGAAATAACTACAGCAATAACGATGCCACTTTGCAGTCAATCCACCACGGCTTCTGTGGAATTGTATACGCACATGCAACTAACAGCGAGATTAACATGAAAGAGCCTTTCTTAGCACCTGTGTGAAGTGCCACGTGAAGCTCGCAAAAACTTCACACTTTGCTCCTGTATTTTCTGGACCCAAATGCTCTGCCTTTCATTCTCTCCCATCATTCTCTGCTGGTTGCCTAGGTCTGTTTTTCTGCAATTTCTAATTCAATCTGCAACCTCTATGTGATATTTTTACAGGCCTCACCAATCCACATCTAGATATTTATAACCCCCTCCCACAAATATCACGTATATCTCCGTATTGCCAGTAAAGTGCAGTAATAGTACTTTATACATTTATACGCAATAGCATTTTAATAAGTTTTTGGTTGCTACAGCTTTTAACTCACTTGATATTTGCTCTCCAGAATTCTAACAAACACATAGGATAAATATGGTAATATAATCACCCTCTCTAAAAAGAAAATGAACTTTCCAATGTATAAACTATTGGGTAGTTAACTAACAACTTATCAATTGTTAATATGAGGTACAGACAAAAAGATATGTGCATATCAGAGGTGGTGACTAAAAACAGTTTTAGAAAATGCATGTTTATGCCAAGTAAACCCAAGATGAAATGTACAATCCAGGCAGCTCTTACAGCTAAGAGCACAGGTGTACAATCTGGAAATCTTATGGGAAATAGTTCTTGTGAGATTGAGCTATTAAGTTCACGTTATCAAACCAAGTGATCTGGATAAGCATAATATCATTTTCAGCCAAATCCAAGTATATGCATATTTTTTCATCACAAATTTAAATAGCACATGAATGCGACTGGTGATATAATATGTGTTGTAACAACTTACTAGTTAAAATTAACATTCAAATCCTTTTAAGACAAAGTTAAATAAAGGAGAAAATCCACACATCTTTTCACTGTGGAGCACTTGCTATTACCAAGGTGAGTGGCCTTTCAGAGGGAATGGCAGCAGTGATTACAAAGCCTTAGAATTTCTGCTGCAACATAAAAACTTGAGGGTACATTTAACTTAATGCTACTCAAGTCAGAAGATGTAGACACAACTGTCCCAACACTTTGCATTTATAGACAATTCAGTCAGATTCATTTTCAGGCAATTTAATAATTTTCATTTCAAGTAATTTCTCAAGTACCATAAAATAAAGGATGTCACCATGTTGTTTTACTTTTCATTTTATATGGAATGGAAATTCTTTGCCTCTCCTATAATGTGTAGTCCCTTTATTTTTTTCACTCACTAGAATTTTAGAATTGCAATCATAGAAATAATTATGGGCATTTTGGACAGTAGATACTATTTATTTCTGCTTTGAACTAGAATTGGTATTGGTTACAGCATAGTATAAAAAAGATCCACATTATGGAGCAAATTCCCACATAGGCCAGTGGGTTTCACTTCACATTCTGATTAGAGAAGCCACCCTCAATTAGTTGGCTAGATTGTGCCACAAGTCATAAGACAAAAGGAATGAAAATTATTTTGCACACAGCATCATCATGCTTCTGACTAAACAACTCAAAGCTTGGTGCCTATACTGTTCATCACTATTATCTATGAAGATTAAATATATCTCGTTTTTTATAAAACCACTCGATTTCCATGATATATACCTTTTTAACAATGTGCAAAGCACACGATGCTTTTGATATTTACTCCATCTGTCCTAACTTTTCTTACTGACTTCCATTATAATGATATACACTTAGTTATTGAATTAGAAAAGACTTTTTTAAATGAAATGCTATTGAGAGTAGTTTCCAGGGTAGTACTCTGAATCGGTGATACTAGCAACATACAACTACAAAATAGAACACAAACAAATGCAAAAACATAAATTCATTGTGGTAGGAAAAGATATATATTCTGAGTCCTTGTAACAACTCTGTTACAGTTTTAAACTAGTTTTAAAGACCTATAGTGAGTTTGATTATTCTTCTAAGCTACATTTCCTGGGCTCTGGGGAAGAACAAGAGGTACACTACTCAGTTCTTGCCTTGATAGAAAGTAAAGCATCGAAGTGCAAACTATCTCTGATAAACTAGTTGCAATAGTATACATTCCTGACTCTGAGTTATATGCAGACAGTAGATGAGGTGAATGATAGATCATGTCCACCCTCNCGAAGTGCAAACTATCTCTGATAAACTAGTTGCAATAGTATACATTCCTGACTCTGAGTTATATGCAGACAGTAGATGAGGTGAATGATAGATCATGTCCACCCTCAAACAATCTATACAATTAACAGGTTTTGTTGAGGTCATTCTACAGCTCTGAAAAACTTTATCCTATCCTTATGCTGGAAGACAATTATGGACAATTTGTTTCCGTGAAGACCCTGTCCATATGGCCCATGAATGTGCACAAGGAAGCAATAAACAAGTTGCAACCCACAGCCCAAGGTGCTCATCTGCAATACCAACTGACTGCCTTTCAGCACAGCTTGTTGTCAAAAAGCATGTTAGCAGATACAGAGCCACATTTTGATGTTTATAGCTTTAAAAGCATTAATTCCATTATAAATATGAAAATTTCACTTTACAGATGTTGACTGTCTATCTCCGTTTGTTTCTCCTTTCTGTATGATGATCATAAAGGGATGACAGAAATTGTTCCTCTCTTCAAGTGACTGTGTGGTGAGCTCATTCTTATTAGCAATGCTGCTGATTTTGATGACATGCATTGAAAGTGAAAGTGAAGTCGCTCAGTTGTGTCCGACTCTTTGTGACCCCATGGACTGCAGCCTATCAGGCTTCTCTGTCCATGGGATTTTCCAGGCAAGAGTGCTANGCCTACCAGGCTCCTCCATCCATGGGATTTTCCAGGCAAGAGTACTAGAGTGGGGTGCCATTGCCTTCTCCTATGAATCAATGCAGAACAACTTTATTACTTACTGTGTAAAATATAGCTTTCTATTGCAAAGATCAAAATGCAATCAGCACAATAGTCAACATAATCCATATCAAAGAATGAGGCAAACTCATTTGGATTCCTCTCAGTGCCATAGAATGGTATGCTTGAAAATGAACAAAGCCACCTTCCTATCTGCTTGAAAATCTCTGGAGCATTTATACGATTTGGAGTTATTTTATTTGTCACCACTTATATTAAAAACAGAAGGCAGCTTACTAGAATGTTTGTTTTCATCACATAGGAAAATACCTTACATTCAAGCTTTATGATCCTGAATGTATTTCTAGCTAGTAAATAACTTAAATTAGGTCTTATTTCTAATTATAGCACATCAAGTCCATAACCTGGCAATCATTTTTTCCCTTTATCTATACAAAGACTTTGAAATGAATTGAAAATTACTTTCTTCCTTATTTTGCAGAATANATGTATTTCTAGCTAGTAAATAACTTAAATTAGGTCTTATTTCTAATTATAGCACATCAAGTCCATAACCTGGCAATCATTTTTTCCCTTTATCTATACAAAGACTTTGAAATGAATTGAAAATTACTTTCTTCCTTATTTTGCAGAATATTTTGTGTACATGTGTGTAACAAAAGCTTGAGAAAATTTCTTACTGTGTTAAAAGGCAGATATGTTTAATGCATTAATCTTTTAAGTAGTATAAGTCAAAGCTGCATCTACTAAGTCACTTCAGTCATATCCAACTCTGCGACACCATAGACGGCAGCCCACCATCTCCAAAAGCTTTGTAGACGTACACAAATCAAACATAGCACCTTGACCTATCTTGATGATGTTATTTTTCTTTTCTTAAATACAGTTGTACAGCTTTCTAAAAGTAGTTTAATTCTCCTACTGCTACTTCTAGATCTGTACTGATAAATGAATCATTAACATCCTGGATTCTGAATCCTCAATACAGCATTTTTATGGGTGCTATGAATGAAATCCCAGGTGGCACTAAGTGGTAAAAAACCCACCTGTCAGTGCAGGAGACATAAGAGATATGAGTTCGATTCCTGGGTTGGAAAGATCCCCTGGAGGACAAAATGGCAGCCCATTGCAGTATTCTTGCTTGGAGAATCCCATGGACAGAGGATTCTGGCAGTCTACAGTCCATGGGGTTGCAAAGAGTTGGACACGATTGAGTGACTTAGCACACACATGAATGAAATCAAGTGTGAATTGACATGTTAAAGATGAAACTAACTCCTATGGCTTAATCTTTTCTTTTTGAAATCAGGATCTATGATGAAATCATACTACACACAATTTTACTCCATCGTGCATCGTTATAAAGGTATCTGTGTTATAAAACATCTACTAATGGATATACTACCTAAAAGACAAAGTACACAAATTTAACCAGACACTTTTCCAATCACTTAGGTAAAAATTGTTTCCTTGCTTAGATTGTATGAAATTTTACTAAAGGTCAGTATTGATTCAAGATGTCCTATAAGTCAATCTAACAACCACAGAATTAGATTTTAGACTTCAGAATGCCTGTAGCATAATCTTCTGAAATACTAACTTTAAAAATGGGGTATAGCTTAACAAGTTCAAGGAAAATATTGCTAGATCTGTTGATTATTCATGAAAGCAAGTACTTTCTGGTATAATACTATCAGAACTAATTGATAACAACAGGTGTCTGCTGTGTACCTGCATTTTTAGGGCGTCTAAACATTAAAATGGATTAGTGACGGTAATTTTTCCCTAAAGCTCTTAAAATGTAAAGCTTGTAAATGCTTGGGGAAATTTGGTGCATCCTTCTTGAAGGCAACAGCATGTACTTAACATTATTACTGGATTCTTTTCTTTTTTCCTTCAAATCTCATAAATCAATCTTATGAGAAAGTATGTCTGGCCCATTTTGAAGGCTATTTTCTTTTGGTTAAGGC
Organism: Raphicerus campestris; assembly: GCA_006410735.1. Classification (NCBI taxonomy): domain Eukaryota; kingdom Metazoa; phylum Chordata; class Mammalia; order Artiodactyla; family Bovidae; genus Raphicerus; species Raphicerus campestris. The sequence continues at coordinate 6,107 of SJYW01019262.1, read as the reverse complement.
GAAACAAGGGCTAAGTNCTGAATGTATTTCTAGCTAGTAAATAACTTAAATTAGGTCTTATTTCTAATTATAGCACATCAAGTCCATAACCTGGCAATCATTTTTTCCCTTTATCTATACAAAGACTTTGAAATGAATTGAAAATTACTTTCTTCCTTATTTTGCAGAATATTTTGTGTACATGTGTGTAACAAAAGCTTGAGAAAATTTCTTACTGTGTTAAAAGGCAGATATGTTTAATGCATTAATCTTTTAAGTAGTATAAGTCAAAGCTGCATCTACTAAGTCACTTCAGTCATATCCAACTCTGCGACACCATAGACGGCAGCCCACCATCTCCAAAAGCTTTGTAGACGTACACAAATCAAACATAGCACCTTGACCTATCTTGATGATGTTATTTTTCTTTTCTTAAATACAGTTGTACAGCTTTCTAAAAGTAGTTTAATTCTCCTACTGCTACTTCTAGATCTGTACTGATAAATGAATCATTAACATCCTGGATTCTGAATCCTCAATACAGCATTTTTATGGGTGCTATGAATGAAATCCCAGGTGGCACTAAGTGGTAAAAAACCCACCTGTCAGTGCAGGAGACATAAGAGATATGAGTTCGATTCCTGGGTTGGAAAGATCCCCTGGAGGACAAAATGGCAGCCCATTGCAGTATTCTTGCTTGGAGAATCCCATGGACAGAGGATTCTGGCAGTCTACAGTCCATGGGGTTGCAAAGAGTTGGACACGATTGAGTGACTTAGCACACACATGAATGAAATCAAGTGTGAATTGACATGTTAAAGATGAAACTAACTCCTATGGCTTAATCTTTTCTTTTTGAAATCAGGATCTATGATGAAATCATACTACACACAATTTTACTCCATCGTGCATCGTTATAAAGGTATCTGTGTTATAAAACATCTACTAATGGATATACTACCTAAAAGACAAAGTACACAAATTTAACCAGACACTTTTCCAATCACTTAGGTAAAAATTGTTTCCTTGCTTAGATTGTATGAAATTTTACTAAAGGTCAGTATTGATTCAAGATGTCCTATAAGTCAATCTAACAACCACAGAATTAGATTTTAGACTTCAGAATGCCTGTAGCATAATCTTCTGAAATACTAACTTTAAAAATGGGGTATAGCTTAACAAGTTCAAGGAAAATATTGCTAGATCTGTTGATTATTCATGAAAGCAAGTACTTTCTGGTATAATACTATCAGAACTAATTGATAACAACAGGTGTCTGCTGTGTACCTGCATTTTTAGGGCGTCTAAACATTAAAATGGATTAGTGACGGTAATTTTTCCCTAAAGCTCTTAAAATGTAAAGCTTGTAAATGCTTGGGGAAATTTGGTGCATCCTTCTTGAAGGCAACAGCATGTACTTAACATTATTACTGGATTCTTTTCTTTTTTCCTTCAAATCTCATAAATCAATCTTATGAGAAAGTATGTCTGGCCCATTTTGAAGGCTATTTTCTTTTGGTTAAGGCGAAACAAGGGCTAAGTTATGTTTTGGAATAACGTCTATATTTACATTACTTATCCAATATAATTAGGCAACAAAAAATTCATTATTTTCATCTAATTATAAACAGCCCAAGACTACCCAAACCTGCTAGATATTACTTAATTTTATCTTTGGTCATAGTAAAGTGGCACAAACTATTGGACAGCTCACAATCCAAAATAACATATCTTTAAAAGAAAGACTTTTCAATATCAAGACTTTTATAAAATAGAGCTAGAATTCTGAATAAAGTTACTTTTGCCACTGTCATCAAAACAACAGGAGGCTGTTGTTTTGATACTTCACAAATGTGGAAAGTAAAAGAACAGGATCCTGAGTAAGTTAATGACCATAGTGTTAAACAGCTTTCCAGGTGGTGCTAGTGGTAAAGAATCTGCCTGCCAATGCAGGAGACATAAGAAACTGGGGTTCAATCCCTGGGTTGGGAAGACCCTGGAGGAGGGCATGGCACCCCACTCCAGTACTCTTGCCTGGAAAATCCCATGGATGGGGAGTCTGGTGGGCTACAGTCCATGGGGTCACAAAGAGGCAGACACAACTGAAGCGACTTAACACACAACACACACACATGTTAAAAATCATATGCTTATTATGGATTATGAGAGGCTCTTAGGATCAAAAGCAGCAATAGAAGGAACAGAGAATAAACCTGCTTGAAAATGGGATGTGTTTTCCTCTGTCATAACTCTTTCATAAAAAAAAGATGGACTTTTTCTAACTAGCCCTTTGCCCATGAGGCTCTAGTAAGCTGTTGTTTCTCCAGTTTGGAGACAGTGAAGTGACAGGTATACCAAAGTGACCTAAGCCCCCCACCAAAATCTTGCAAAAACATGAATATGATCAGAAACAGGTTACACTGAGTCACCAAGTGAGACAGTAGTAAGTGTGATGGTGCTTCTTCCCAGGAAGAAAAATGTTAGAGATAATAAATCTAATTTCTATGAAGAATATTCACTCACTGATTTAGAGAATAAAATAAGGATAATTTATCTATGTAATAAACAATTGCTTAAGAAACTAATCAATTTCAAAAACCTGAAACTAAGAATTGTATGCCTCTGTAAGATATTGAAGGGGAGCAGATTTTTCAGCTCCAAAATATGCCTCTTTGGTAGATTTATCTAAAAAATAAAAAGCAGACATAAAATAACTCTTAAAATTATCATTTTATAATCAACATTTATATTTATAAGGGAAATTTCCATTTGCAAGGATGCCTCCCTCTCTGTACCAGGAAGAAACTCTTACCGATGAAGAAGGCAAGGACCTAAATCTGCAGGAAAACCATAACTCTGCTTACTTTGCTTTTCCTGATCACTTCCCATAACTGACTCTCCACCCAAAACATTTTCTTTTGTCTTTAGCGGAAGATGGTATTTAAGGTGATGGCTTTGACTATTTCAGAGAACTATCTCATTTTCCAGGGTCTATCTCACCTATACAAGAAGCATATATGTTAATAAACTTTTGTTTTTATCCTGTTAATCTGTTTTATGTCAATCTGATTATTAGACCAGCAGAAGACACTGCCATGTGTAAAACAGACAGCTAGTGGGAAGTTGCTGTATAGTGCAAGGAACTCAGCTTAGTGCTCTGTGGTGACCTAGATGGATGGGATTGAGGTTGGGCAAGGGAGATCCAAGAGTAAGAGGGATATATGCATACATATACCTGATTATTTCCTTGTACGGCAGGAAGTAACCCAATATTGTAAACAAACTATACCTGAATTTGAAAAGAAAAAAGAATCTAGAAGGAAAAAAGGGAAATGTTTTCCACCTCTTCAATATTGTGATGGCTAGTTTTATGTGTTAACTTCATTAGGCTGCAATACCCAGATATTTAATCAAAATCTAAGTGGAGCTGTGAAGGTACTTTGTAGACATGGTTAACCTCTACAATCAGTTGATTTCAAGTAAAGATGATTACCCTCAATAATGTAGGTGGGCTTCATCCAATCAGTTGAAAGACCTTAAGAGCAAAAAGTGACATTTCCCAGCAAGAAGAAATTCTGTCTCAAGACTGCAGACACTCTTTGAGTTTTCAGCCTGCTAGCTTTCTATTCAAATTTCAGACTTGCCAGCCCCCACAGTTATGTGAGCCAATTCTTTAAGGTTTTTTTTTCTCTATTTCCCTACCTGATACAGATATATGCACATACTAACATGCACACACAGTTTTTAAAACACTTTTACAATGGAAAATGACACAGATTCTTGTCTTTGAATTATCCACTAATTGAAACAATACACTATCCATACCTACGACTTAGGCCTTGTATTTTATAACATGGCTCAGAATATAGAGGCCAAAATTTAGATGAGGTCACATCTCAACATGACACTGAATTAAAGCAAACTGGACTTTCTGTTTTAAAACAACGGTTTCACAATTATTTACACAGAGCCAAGCAATACGTGAACCATGAACTTCCTGACGTTCAAGCTGGTTTTAGAAAATGCAGAGGAACCAGAGATCCAATTGCCAACATCTGCTGGATCATGGAAAAAGCAAGAGAGTTCCAAAAAAACATCTATTTCTGCTTTATTGACTATGCCAAAGCCTTTGACTGTGTGGATCACAATAAACTGTGGAAACTTCTGAAAGAGATGGGAATACCAGACCACCTGGCCTGCCTCTTGAGAAATCTGTATGCAGGTCAGGAAGCAACAGTTAGAACTAGACATGGAACAACAGACTGGTTCCAAATAGGAAAAGGAGTACGTCAAGGCTGTATATTGCCACCCTCCTTGTTTAACTTATATGCAGGTTACATCATGAGAAACGCTGGACTGGAAGAAGCACAAGCTGGAATCAAGATTGCCTGGAGAAATATCAATAACCTCAGATATGTAGATGACACCACCCTTATGGCAGAAAGTGAAGAGGAGCTAAAAAGCCTCTTGATGAAAGTGAAAAAGGAGAGCGAAAAAGTTGCCCTAAAATCAACATTTAGAAAATGAAGATCGTGGCATCTGGTCCCATCACTTCATGGGAAAAAGATGGGGAAACAGTGTCAGACTTCATTTTGGGGGGCTCCAAAATCACTGCAGATGGTGACTGTAGCCATGACATTAAAAGACGCTTACTCCTTGGAAGTAAATTTATGTCCAACCTAGATAGCATATTCAAAAGCAGAGACATTACTTTGCCGACTAAGGTCCATCTAGTCAAGGCTATGGTTGTTCCTGTGGTCATGTATGGATGTGAGAGTTGGACTGTGAAGAAGGCTGAGCGCCGAAGAATTGATGCTTTTGAACTGTGGTGTTGGAGAGACTTGAGAGTCCCTTGGACTGCAGGGAGATCCAATTAGTCCATTCCAAAGGAGATCAGCCCTGGGATTTCTTTGGAAGGAATGATGCTAAAGCTGAAACTTCAGTACTTTGGCCACCTCATGCGAAGAGTTGACTCACTGGAAAACACTCTGATGCTGGGAGGGATTGGGGACAGGAGGAGAAGGGGACGACCGAGGATGGGATGGCTGGATGGCATCACTGACTCGATGAACGTGAGTCTGGGTGAACTCCAGGAGTTGGTGATGGACAGGGAGGCCTGGCGTGCTGCAATTCATGCGGTCGCAAAGAGTCAGACATGACTGAGACTGAACTGAACTGAACTGATCAACCTAACAAGCAAACAATTTTGTGAGTGACTTAATCAATATGTTCATACTACTGAAGCATCAAAATAATTGAATGACTTGTTTCCCATCTCCTTAGGTTCTTTAGGAACAATACCATTAAAAAAAAAAAATCAGAAAACAATTACCCTGATCTGACATGAACAAAGAGCAAAACAAAGCCATCCAACTTGTTTTAATTGACAGTTCTTTCAGCCATGGATATATAAATCAGATCTATGTGGTGGAGTAAGAAAAACCATTACATCAGTAGGATTCTCTTTATAGGTCACTGTTAAAATAAAAGTGATTATTTGATTAAGGAGTTTACCATCTTTTTGGACAGATATTGCAGTCAAATAGTGTAATCAATTGTGTCCTTAAGAGATTAAATTGAAACCCAATTTGCCTATTTCCTTCTCTGTAAACATTTGATGGGCATTCTAAGACAGTTTTGTCACTGAAATGTTTACTTCCATTTAATCATTTAAACATATACACAAGCTTTTTACAACTTAGATTTGAAATGTTTCTTTACCATTGAGCCTAATCTTATGTCAGAATGCCAAGTACCTGAATGATACTTGAAATTATAACTGATATCAGCATCTTCTTTCTTCGAGGTTAGCTGGTTGAGAAAGAATACAACCTTCTCCATGGGAGAAGCAAATAAACCTAAGAAGATAAAAGAAAATAGAAATGGTTATCTTTTATCCCAAGTAATTTTCTCTTCAGTTAGTCAGTTCAGTAGCTCAGTGTGTCCAACTCTTTGCAACCCCATGGACTGCAGCATGCCAGGAACGCCTGATTTTCTCTTAGGATTTAGCAAAAGCCAAGCTACTTGTGAAGTAATGAATATTCAATAGCGTATTCAGCTGCAACAGTGTTCTAAGTGGGATTGACCCCAAAACAACAACAAAAGAAACAAAAATGCATGTAACCAGC
>SJYW01019259.1:6899-21810 GCA_006410735.1 Raphicerus campestris | reverse complement strand
ACTCCAGTATTCTTGCCTGGAAAATTCCATGGACAGAGGAGCCTGCTGGGCTACATGGAGTCACAAAAGAGACATAACTGTGTGATTGAACACACGCATAAGTTCAGCTATACTTTACAAAATATTAACCTCAAAGGCATGACAAATGCCAATCAGACGTCAGAGATGTGCGAGTTTGCAGATACAGGGAAATGTTTGCCAGTGAATCACACCCAACAATCAGATCTACTCAGTTTATTTTCATATTGTTAGAAAGAGCAAAGAGTNAAGGCATGACAAATGCCAATCAGACGTCAGAGATGTGCGAGTTTGCAGATACAGGGAAATGTTTGCCAGTGAATCACACCCAACAATCAGATCTACTCAGTTTATTTTCATATTGTTAGAAAGAGCAAAGAGTTGCACCTTACTGAGTGAGTACTCTTTCTCCAAAGAGCCCATATGAGAGGACTGAACAGAAATAACCAAACTACTTAGATAAAGCTCACAGGGGTGAGCTTCTGACACTCTGTCCTCAGGAGTAAGCCCTCCTGACAGCACACATATCAGAGCAGCATTTGGTATAGATCAAGTTGGTCCCTGGAAACTTCAGAGGCAATGAAATGGAGGGGCAACTTTCTCTGCCCCAAAAGACCTCTCCCAATGAAGGTACCAGCTACTACTCCTAGATCAAATGTAAATTGACGTTTGCCTTTTGGTTCTCACATTTGACTCTGTCACCACCACCGTGGGCTTAAAAGGAAGAACAAGGTTAAGTCTGGAGAAAGAGGGTTAGGAGGAGAAGGATGTTCTCAGTGTATCCTCCAGACTTCCACTTGAGTCATCAGGAATAAAGCTAGGCTCATGCAAGCAGTGAGAAGACTGAGAATTTTAGAAATCAGCTAGCTATGAGACCCAACTCAGAGATCACAATGATTGGTTGGCTCAGTTACCTAGAAAACTGAACAAGAATAAGAAAGTGCCCCAAGTACTTGGGGCAATAAGACAGAAAAAAATTAGGACTGAATAGAAAGAGAGATTTTAGCCTCAGAGAAAGAGAATGCTTAATGCTTGATTGTGCCATAAAGGAACTGAGTGAGAATAGGAACAGTCTTTATTTCCAGGACACTTATCATCTGTCGGACACTATGCTAACACATTTCATTCATTATCTTTTTTAAGTCTCAAAACGATTCCATGAGCTGGTAGGTATTATCTTCCCCATGTTACAAGGGGGAAGAAGGCTGAGCACTGAAGAATTGATGCTTTTAAACTGTGGTGTAGGAGAAGACTCTTGAAAGTCCCTTGGACTGCAAGGAGATCAGTCCCAGGTATTCACTGAAAGGACTGATGTTGAAGCTGAAACTCCAGTCTTTGGCCACTTGATGCAAAGAGCTGACTCATTTGAAAAGACGCTGATGCTGGGAAAGATTGAGGATAGGAGGAGAAGGGGATGACAGAGGATGAGATGGTTGGATGGCATCACCGACTCAATGGACATGAGTTTGAGTAGGCTCTGGGAGTTGGTGATGGGCAGAGAGGCCTGGAGTACTGCAGTTCATGGGGTCAAAAAAATCAGACATGACTGAGTGACCGAACTGAACTGAACTGATGTTACAAGGACTGAGCTTTAGGGCAGCTAAGTTGCTTTCCCAAAGTCATATTGTAGGTAAATTGTGCAATCAAGATTAAAGTCCAGATTCACCTGACTAGAAGTCCAAGTTTCTGACACTGGGGACTTTTCTAGTTGTCAGTATTCTCTCTGGTCTAAATCCAAAGCCTATAATCCCACTCCCCACCCCTCCGTCACAAATACAAAAGGCAGAACAGTTTTAGCAGCAGCAATTTTGCAGAAGACATAGTAGGGACAATTTATATAAGAGGAAACCCTTTTACATCTGCCTTTCAGGGAGTTCAGAAATGGGAAGCAGAAACAAAAATAGCAAGAATGTTGGCAATTGATCAAGACTCTATGCTTTAAATGCTGAAGTGAGAGCAGTTGCAGAGATTGATCTTGTCTTCAGGAATATGAGGGCTTTCCCATTGCTGAGCCACCTGCCAGTGACCCACATTTCAACATAGGATCCTTGTGGTGATCTGGTTCTCTATCAGTCTACTCATCACCCTTCATTTGCTTAGTGTCCTATCCTCTCTAAAAGAGAAGCTATGGAAGTGTATTAAGGCAGAGACTGTTTTGTGGTGTTTGGTGTCATGTCTGGTATATAGTTGGTATTCATTATTTATTTGTGAAGAATGAAAGTATAGCCTGTTAAAATATATAGGGTGCTGCTGAAGTAGAACTTAGGGGAAAATTATAGCACTAATGACAATATTAGAAGAAAAAAAAAGAAAGATCTCAAAATATGACCTTCAATTCCTCCCTAAGAAACTGGAAATAGAAAAGAAAATTCAATCTACAGTAAACAGAAGAAAGGAACTAATCAATATTAAAGTAGAAATAAGGGGAATAGAAAGTATAAAGACAATAGAGAAAGTCAAATGAAACCAGAAGCTAATTTTTTTAGAAAATCAATAAAATTGATAAAACTCTAACCAGACTGATCAGAAAAAAAAAAGGAGACACAAATTACCAATATCTGGAATGAGAAATATGACATCACTGCAGATTCTACAGATATTAAACAGAATCATAAGTAGACAACTTTATGCCAATAAATTCAGCAATGGAAAATTCTTTGAGAAATACACACTACCAAGGCTAATTCTAGAAGAAATAGAATTATATATATTGATATTAAAGAAATATAATTTGAAGTTTTAAGTTTAAAAGCTTCTCTCACACACACACAAATTCCTTCTGGTTCTGATAGCATCACTAAGAAATTCTACCAAATATTTAAGAATGTGCTTGCAAAGTGAGTAAGTGACAATGGATCTGAAGACAACACAGAACTAGAAAAGTACACACAGAAAAGAAGGGGCTCCCAGGGGGCCTCTGAAAGAGAATTCCTAAACTCTCTTGGCTAATATTTCTACCAATGGCGTAATGAAGAAGGCTTGGTAGCCAACCTCAGAAGTGCTGTATAGTGGTATATATGTGTGGTACATACATGGGTTGTAGAGTGGTGTACATGTGAGGCTGTTCATGCATACAAACTTGACAAGCTGTCCTTCTATCATTACTTCTTGATTGTTTTGTTCCTCTCCACTAAGCTTGTTCTTATTTTTATAAAATTCTGAGTATAACATTTCTTCAGGAATTGTTAAGCAGAACCAGGTAGATACACATGATGCGTTTATTTACCATCTTGGTACCCATTTATTCATTCAAAAACATTAAGCACTGCTTTGCTATATATATCAAGGACTCTCCTTAAGTCTGGATGAACGGTCCAATAAGACATATTTCCTACCATAACAAGTACCCTGTCTTGAGATATTTATAGATGAGGAATTCAATGGTTAACAGGCAATGGTTGGTGCTATGACGGAGCAATGCCATGACACTTTAAGAATGACAGGGGCCTCTGGAGAAGGTGATGCTTAAACTGAGTTTTGAAGCTGGAACAGAAGTTAACTAGATGAAGCAGAGGAAAAAGTCATGTGGACAGCATTAGCCTGCATTCTCCAGTACTCTTGCCTGGAGAATCCCAGGGACAGGAGAGCCTGGTGGGCTGCCATCTATGGGGTCACAGAGTCGGACATGACTGAAGCAACTTAGCAGCAGCAGCAGCCTGCATTAACCTGAAGGCTGAAAAAGCATGTCCACCTTGGGGAATTACAAGTGGTGCATTAGGACCAAGAGGAGAGCAGGAGAGAGAGGTTGGAGATGACACCAGAGCAGTGAGCAGGAGGCTGGGCTCTGAGAGTTTAGGCAGAAGTGTGGGCTTTATCCTGAGGGTGCTGGGGAGCCAGTGAAGAGACTAAACCCAGGAGAAAATGATTAGGCTTGAGTTTTAGATCAGCATGAAGGCCAGATGAGGGGCAGGAAGTTGAGTTTTGAGAAATTTTCAGTTGGGGAAGGAAATAATGAGTTTGAACCTAAGTAATGTCAGAGGAGATCTCATGTTTCCCCCAGAATGGCCAAAGTGGGGAAACAGCAGCCCTGAGGATTGGTGACTGGACTGGACAACTGAACAGGACATCCTTCCTGCATGTGTGTGGCCCCCCACCAAACTCCCACCCTTACACAGCTGAAAGAAGGATGTGCCAGGCATGGTGCTAGGTGATTTCCAGATCTCACCTAATCTTCTCAGTAGCTGTCTACCCTGTAGTGTCATCCCCATTTTACAGATCAGAAACCCAGAGCTTCTGGACTGCCTGACTCAAACTATAAATTTAATAGCATCTTCTTCATGCCCTAAGGATTTGTGAGCCAGTCTTACCTGTATCTCTGGGAGGTCTGCTAATCCCTTTACACTGCTGGTTATCTATAGCATCTCTCATCACCAACTCACCTCATTGCCAGAAAGGTGGTACATCCTGGCTTCCTGGAGCAGTGGGAAGACCTCCGGGCACTGCCTGATGAGAGGATCCGCTTCCACCATCTCCACAAAGTACCACGGGTCCAGAAGCGGCAAGCGCACATTCTCCAGGACATAGGGGAGCAAGCAGAGTCGTTCTGATTGCTTGTGCCTGACCCAGCTCATCACAGTCTCAAACACCTGAGCCTCCTCTGTCACATAAAGGTCGTCACTCTTCAAAATGTGGTACAGAGTGTCCACAGGAAGTTCCAGGAACTCCTCGGAGTTCAGGATCTGCACAAAGTTCTGGATGATGTAACTCTGAACCTGCTTCTTTAGACTGTCCAAGGAATGTGTGTCTGCCAGCCTCAGGATTCCAACACAGTTCTCTGGGTTCAAGGCTTCTGTGAGGAAGCTGGCACAGGCATCCACCATCCGCAGGAACTAAGAGAACAGAAGGGTAGCAAATCAGGCCAGAAAATGACCATTCCACAAAGAGGTTGATCAGTGAGTTGTATAGTAGTAGCAAAAATTTAGCAAGAACCCAAGTGACCCAAATAGGGGACTAGCTAAATAAATGAAAATATGTTCATATTTTCGACAGCTCTAGGGTCATTAAGAAAGCGTGCTGTATCCAGCACAGCCAAAAATAAAATTTTAAAAATTAAAATAAAGACACACGGAGTGTACTTGGAACCAGAGAGGTCATGATGTGTCTAAAAAAAAAGAAAAAGAAAACATGTCGTAGAAAAATATTAAATGACATGGAAAACATTCATAATGTATTGAGTTGAAAAATCCATTCACTGAATCTTGATCAAATGTCCAGATTTAATCAGCGACTTGCAGGAAGCACAGGTGAAAGAGGGACATGTTCAATAATGCCATGGGAATACAATCAGCAAAACCCAGACTGTGGGAAACTCTACAGAACAACCACTTCAGTTTCTTCAACAAATACATCCGAAGGAGAAAGAGAGAAGTGAGAGGGAGTGGGCAGGGAGAGAGAGCTGAAGCATGAAAAGAGATTTAAAAGATACATTAACCTACAAGAAAGTATAGCACTTTATTTGGAACACTAATTTAAACAAAATATTAAAAGTCAGAAAAATATTTACAACGACCAACATTTGGTGATATAAACAACTATTACTTTTTAAATTTATATATTTATTTTAATTTGAGGATAATTACTTTACAGTATTTTGATAGTTTTTGCCATACATCAGTGTGATCGGCCATAGGTATACATGTCCCCTCCATCCTGACCACCCCCCACCTCCCTTCCCACCCTATCCCTCTATGTTGTCACAGAGCACCAGTTTGAATGCCCTGTAAAGCAACTATGATTAATTTTAAATATGGCAATAGTGTTATGGTTATGTTTAAAGAAGTTTTGGGGGCTATACACTGAAATATTTTCAGGTGAAAAGAGAAGGCACTTCACAAAAGCATATGTGTATTATGATACTATTTTATTTTTATAAAGAAAAAAAGTTTTTGGTCATCGCAACAATAATCCTCCCACAGAAACAAGTCCCATAGGAATGGATGAAATATACTGTGTAAACTAGATAAGGCACCACACTCTGTAATGATGCTATGAGATTTTTTTCTTATTTATTTATATACTTTTAAAATCCTCTAAAATGAATAAGTAACACTTTTGTGATGAAAAATTAATTTTAAAATTAATTGGCTTCCATGTCTTATTTTTAAATTATCATCCTTTTCATAAAAATGTGAGTCTTATATATGTATACAGCGCTTTACAGTGACAAAGTTCTTTTGTGTCCACTGTATTATTTAATACCCATTTTACAGACAAAGGGTCTCAAATGCTTCAGTCCATTCTATTTGCTGCTCTCTGGAGCTTAGCTTTGAAGGAGTCAAGTTCTCAATGTTATTGGTGTGATCAATTAGAGGAAAGATGGAAAGGAGGAGACTGAGAGGACAGGGCCCGGTGGGGAGGGTTGCTCTAAAGACAGGGCCTAGTCAGAGTACAGAGAGGTAGACCTGACCGGGGCGTGGGGGTGCAGCCTGCAGACAAGAGACTCTAATGATGGGAGCTGGGGATGACAGGGTTTTGGGGCCTGAAGGAAAGGGCAGGACAGGTCTTGGGGTGGACCACATTGACTTAGGGTTTGTCCTTCATTTCAGAACATTCTAGGAGGTACAGGTTCCTGATGGGGGGATCAATCCCAATGGCAAAATATTATTTTTCCCTGTCACACTACACTTTTCAATTGTCCGTTTGGAAATCATTGACCTGAGGGTAAATGACCTGAGGAGAAAGTCTAGACTCTGCCTCGGACCACCCGGCCTGCTGGCCCCCACCGCCTGGAGATCTGCTCCTCGCATGAGCAACTGTGGAAACAGTTGAGACAGAAATCTAACACCTGTTTGGTTGTTTGCAGATTTTCGGTTCAAAGAGTAAAAATATACAACCGAGACCAAGCCTCGCTGAGCCCTCAGAAGCTGTAACCAGAGCCCTGTGTGGCTCTGCCCACAGAGACCTCTGAGAGGGCTGAAAAGGAACTCACTTAAATGGCAGGCTCTGGAGCAAAGCGGCAGGTACACCTCACCAGCATTTGCCTGAGAGAAAGGTGGTATGAAAATCAAATCGATTTTCTAAATAAGTAGACTATCTCTGGGAGGCCACCTCAGAACCTGGTAACAGTGGTTGCCTCTGGAAGGGAACTAGTGGCCTGCATCAGGGTGGAGAGGGAGAATTACTTTTCACTTTTGCCTTTCCTGTATCCCCTACAGTTTCGTGTCTTGTGGAGGAATTATCTGTTTATTCTATCTATGCTTACAAATAGAGAAAACACTAGAAGGAAATACATCAAAAAGCTAATGGTGGTTATCTCAACTGTTGTGTAGATACAGTTACTAATTTGTTTTTTAGATTTAGCTGTAGAGATCAAGTTTTCTGCGCTGAGCAGGAAGTTGCTTTCAAAGTCTAAAAAAAATAAAATAAATATTTTCTTGTGATTTTCAAGTACACGATGAGAAAATAAAATGTAAAAAGAAAGAAAGAAAGAACACATACTATATGCCAGTCCTTTCCGTTAACCAGCTCATTTAATACATACAACAACACTATCAAGTAGAGATTTGTTATTATATCATTGCTGTTTTATAAATGAGGAAACAGTTTCAGAAAAGTGAAGTAATTTCTTCAGGGACTTAAAATGAGTGGTAGAGCTAAAAGTTGAAAGTCTTATCTTGTTCCAAAAATATGTGTTTTTACATTATTTCAAGTCACCTCCAGTCAAATAGTGTGTGCACAGGACAAGGGCTTGCGTGGATGCAGATGTCAAGGGCAATTTGTACACTTCACTGGAGCACTCAGATGGTCTGATCTGTCCACACCCAGGAAGGCCCAGCTGACAAGATGCCAGTACTTACCCCAGCATGATGACCGCTGAGGAGCAAAGAAAGAACCAGGAAAGACAACAAAATCAAGTACCAAAGTTCACATGTGTGAGGAACAGTGACCCACACGTGTCTCTCCCCACTCAGAAACCGCCGCCTGTTCTTCTCGCTAATATGTACTGAGCATCTGTTAGATCAAAAGCCCTCAGCTGGGGGTACCAAGGGGAGCAGAAAGAAATACAGTGCCCAGGCTCACTGGAAAAGGCAGCCAGTGGGGGAGGCAGGCAGGAATCAAATAATCATACAGACTGTGTACAATTACTTACTGCTGGGATAAACACTGTGTCACAGAGCTCAGTGATGCCACTGCCTAGACTGAGAAAGTCTACCCTTACCCCTCAAGCCGTGCCTATACATCAGCACTGGGACTCTCCTTGATGGAGTCACGCCTGTCTACTCACCTTCTGAAAACAGCCCTAAAGCTTACCTGTCAGCACTATCACAGTGCCTTTCTATGCTCACACTATTTTGTCAGCCAGGACCACCTTTGTCCCTCATCTCTACCTACTAAAATCCTCTTCCCATCACCCAAGCAAGTTTGACTCTGGAGCCCCACTTTTAAAGAAAGGACTCAAGAGAGTTCATCCCCTCTACCACTGAGAAGTCCCCGTTTCCCTCAAAAAGGAGGAAGAACGGAGTACCACAGCCATCACTTTATCTACACAGGGCTGTTTTCTTCATTCAGAGTTGTTCAATCTGGGAAGAATGGATGCTCTTGCGAGTTTTTGAACCCCTACATTGTGTGGAAAAATTTGTTTGCACATGGAATTTTTCTGGGAATTGTGTTTGCAGGAGACACTGAGTTGCTCTCTGGTATCCATCCACCTGAGGACAAAACCAATACAAGAGGGACGGCCAACCTGAAGGACCAGAAAGACACAGAGCCAAGGTCTTAATCAGACTGTGCTTGGAGACTTCCCTGCCTCTGGACATTTTTTATTCTTGCTCAATACTTGGTTAAAACAAAAGGAGGGAGACAGAATAAAAGGGAAGGGGAAATAAGTGGAGAAATCGTATCTATTCATGAAGTTCTTTCTCAGAAGCCACTTCCTCCTTCATGGCTTCTCCAGCTGCCCCACATGGAATCAATTCCTCCCTCCTCTGGGCTCTACTAAACAACTCACTGCCCCTCTAGCAAAACAATGATTACATTTCTATTTTGTACTATGGTCCAATATCTCAAGGGCAGGTACTAGTTCATACTTATGTTTTTATTTCCAGCAGCACTTAGCACAAACTCTGGCAAAAGAAGAGAAAGAAGGGAAAAAGAGAAAGAGGAAAAACATACTTTTCAGGTACTTAGTATGTACCACGGTCTGTGCTACATAATTTCTCATGCATTATTTTGTTTAATGAATAAATTTTCTATTTTTAATGAATACATTTTAAATAGATATTAATATTACCATTGGTACAGAGGA
This sequence comes from Raphicerus campestris, assembly GCA_006410735.1. Classification (NCBI taxonomy): domain Eukaryota; kingdom Metazoa; phylum Chordata; class Mammalia; order Artiodactyla; family Bovidae; genus Raphicerus; species Raphicerus campestris. Next base: position 12,548 of record SJYW01019259.1, on the reverse strand, counting down.
TGGAAGAAAGAATTCAAAGAGTCAAGGGTGTTGCCCAAGGTCACACAGTTGGTAGGTGGTAGAAATGATACTGGAGAGCACCTGGCTAATTCTCCTCACTGAGCATCACCTTGCCTTTGTAACTGTTGCATTGTTAAGCTGACAAAATTCCAGGAGAGTCCAAAGAGGACTTGTAAGGACAAGGTGAATAGAGGGTCTCCAAGTTGCCTATATTCCCCCCAGAATGTGCTTCAATGAACACTTTTGGAAACTCTGGAAAAATTTTAAAGAGATGAGAATACCAGATCACCTGACCTGCCTCTTGAGAAAGCTATATGCAGGTGAGGAAGCAACAGTTAGAACTGGTCATGGAACAACAGACCACTTCCAAATTGGGAAAGGAGTACGTCAAGGCTGTATATTGTCACCTTGCTTATTTAACTTATATGCAGAGTACATCATGCGAAATGCCAGGCTGGATGAAGAACAAGCTGGAATCAAAATTGCCAGGAGAAATATCAATAACCTCAGATATGCAGATGACACCACCCTTATAGCAGAAAGCGAAGATCTAAAGAGCCTCTTGATGAAAGTGAGAGAGGAGAGTGAAAAAGTTGGCCTAAAACTCAACATTCAGAAAACTAAGATCATGGCATCTGATCCCGTCACTTCATGGAAAATAGATGGGGAAACAGCGGAAACAGTGAGAGACTTGATTTTGGGGGCTCCAAAATCACTGCAAATGGTGACTGCAGCCATGAGATTAAAAGACGCTTGCTCCTTGGGAAGAAAATTATGACCAACCTAAACAGCATATTAAAAAGCAGAGATATTACTTTGCCAACAAAGGTCCATCTAGCTAAATCTATGGTTTTCCAGTGGTCATGTATGGATGTGAGGTAAGGTGAAGTCGCTCAGTTGTATCCGAAACTTTGCAACCCTGTGGACTGTAACTTCTCCATTCATGGGATTCTCCAGGCAAGAATACTGGAGTGGATTGCCATTTCCTTCTCCAGGGGATCTTCCCGACCCAGGGATCGAACCCAGGTCTCCCGCATTGGAGGCAGATGCTTTAACTTCTGAGCCACCAGGGAAGCCCTATGGATTGAGAGTTGGACTATAAAGAAAGCTGAGCACCAAAGAGTTGATATTTTTGAACTGTGGTGTTGGATAAGACTCTTGAGAGTCCCTTGGACTGCGAGGAGATCCAACCAGCCCATCCTAAAGGAAATTAGTCCTGACTATCCATTGGAAGGACTAATGTTGAAGCTGAAACTCCAATACTTTGGCCACCTGATGAGAAGAACTGATTCATTGGAAAAGACCCTGATGCTGGGAAAGATTGAAGGTGGGAGGAGAAGGGGATGCCAGAGGATGAGATGATTGGGTGGCATCATCGACTCAATAGACATGAGTTTGAATAAACTCCAGGAGTTGGCGATGGACAGGGAGGCCTGGCGTGCTCCAGTCCAGGGGGTTGCAAAGAGTTGGACACAACTGAGTGACTGAAGTGAACTGAACTGAAACACTTCTGAGTGTGAGGGTAGTGTTAATCAGAATCACGGGATTCCAGCCAGTGGCTGGGAAACTACTGAGCCAGTCATGGAGGCAAGAAACTCTTCTCTTTAAAAATATCTGGTTTTGCTTCTTCATATTCAAGATTATTTAGGACTTTAGGGTAAGTTTTCAGATCTTGGTCTGTCCCAGTTACACATGAATTTATTTATTAAACCTGAGTGATGACAGATATTGGTGACAGACAATTAACTTCCTATTTGGGGTGGGCAGCATGTGAGGAAAGTTTACACCCAGTCACCTGACTCTCAGAGCAGGGAGACTAAAAATATAATCAAAGAAACCACTTGAAACATGTTTGCAGTTCCCATGAGAAGTGTCTGCCTCAAAGAGAATGCACCTCCCCCTATCCCCACAGCCCCTCTGCTGCCTCCCTGTACACTCTCCAGAACCAGGCATCCTAAAGGATCTCACCACTGTGATTCCACATTTCACTAGAGGTTCCTTCAAATCCACTCCAGAATAACCTAAGTCCTATTTTGGTCCAATCAGGAATCCTATTGACCACAGTCCCTGTCTGGCCTTGGAGTCCTTGCAAATGATCTATAAAAACGTTGATATTTTTAACTTCAAGCCCCAACAAATCAGTACATGTGAAGAGTGTTAATTGTTGAAGAGATTAACAAAATTAAAACTTATTGGAAAGTGCTTCTGAATTCACTGTAAATATTTTCATTATTTTTGTCTTCCCAAACAATAGATACAAAACATCAAACCATTCTCTTGTGGGGTCTGTGTTGGTAATAACGAGCAGTCTTCATACAAATTGTAAGTTACCACTGATTCTAACCTTCTGTCTTTGCTCCTCTCTCTCAAGCCAGACACCTGCCTAAGACTCTATGGGAATATACTCTCCCACCTTAGGAAGCCATCTGCTCCCTTCAGACTTTCAGTCCTTGCTCAAGACTTGGCTGAAAGATCTGCTGCTTCCTGGAAGCTATACAGGGTGGGCAGGAAAGGAAGGAGCTAAGACCTGCAAAAGGTCCACTCACTAAGGTGGGGCAGGTGCTGGGAGACTGAGGCGCATAGAGGTGCACTTACCTCATAAACGGAATCAAAATGAAAACTAAGGGGCAGTGCCCAAGGGTGTGGCAAGTTTGGTAGAGATTCAGGCAACAGCCAGCCCCTGAGTTCCCAGAGGACACAACAGGAGCCCCAGCAGGCTAGCGGCATGCAATAGCAGGTGCATGTGGGTCACACGAGGATTCAAGGGGCAAGTGGTGCAGCTGTGGCTTAGTGACTCAGCCCAGGGAGAGTGTGAAGGCTGGGGAGGGACACCATTATAAGGATTAAACAGAATGATGGTGTCTGGGACATAGCTGATGCTCAAGATTTGGGGGGATTGGGTGTGTATGTGTGTGTGTGTGTGTGTGTGTGTGTGAGAGAGAGAGAGAGAACACTTGTATACAGCACAAAAGCATGTAAATAAGTAGAAGCCAAGTCCTAAGAAGCATGTCCATGCACACAGCTGCAACAAGTGGGACAGCAGGTAGAGAAGGTGAAATCTTCAGTCTTTGTTTAAAAGTACTTACTTAGTGATTAGAAATATTTTTCCATTATTTTACTTTAATCTATTTGTGTTTTAGAATCTAAAGTATGTCTCTTGTATACACGTATACCCCAATGTTCATCGCAGCACTGTTTACAATAGCCAGGACATGGAAGCAATCTAGACATCCATCAGCAGATGAATGGATAAGAAATCTGTGGTACATATACACAATGGAGTATTACTCAGCCATTAAAAAGAATACATTTGAATCAGTTATAATGAGGTGGATGAAATTGGAGCCAATTATACAGAGTGAAGTAAGCCAGAAAGAAAAACACCAAAACAGTATGCTAATGCATATATATGGAATTTAGAAAGATGGTAATGATAACCCTGTATGTGAGACAGCAAAAGAGACACAGATGTATAGAACAGTCTTTTGGACTCTGTGGGAGAGGGCGAGGGTGGGATGATTTGGGAGAATGGCATTGAAACATGTATAATATCATATAAGAAATGAATTGCCAGTCTAGGTTCAATGCAGGATACAGGATGCTTGGGGCTGGTGCACTGGGATGACCCAGAGGGATGGTATAAGGAGGGAGATGGGAGGGGGGTTCAGGATTGGGAACACATGTATACCTGTGGCAGATTCATGTTGATGTGTGACAGAACCAATACAATATTGTAAAGTAATTAGCCTCCAATCAAAATAAATAAACTTAAATTAAAAAAAAAAAAAGTTCCTTCTACCTGAAATATATTTTCCCAAACCCAGTTGCCACTTGTTGAAACCCAACCCATTCTATGAAGTCCAACTTCTTCAGAGCCAGAAATTTCTATATTCTGCCTCAGGGTCTGGAAGCTCATTGGGAATCTTCAGCAGTAGTAATGGAGGCAGGTACAGGAGCCAGAAGTTCTGGGTTTAGACCCAGATCAAAGCTCTGCTACTTGATTAACTGAAATCTAAGCCACATCTAGAAAGTGCTGGGAATAATAAACCCACCTTACAGTCTCATTATCAGGGTATTACCTGGCCTGCTCCTGCTCAGAACTACTGTCAATATCAAATACGATCATGTAGGGGAAAGAATGTGATAAATCGCTACTTAAATGTGATCTATATTTATAATTTTGATCTTTATTTCACCCTGAAAGCTACTCACAAAGTACCTTGCACACAGCAGATACTTAATAATTTGTGTAGTTAAGTAGCAGAAAAAGTCAGAATCTGGTAGCATTGTGGATGACATTGGAACTAAAACCCCACATCTCACTTCCTTATTCCACAGCTTGTAAACAATAAGTAGGGCATTCCAGGCTTACTGACTCAGAGAAGGGCGAGAGAGCAGATGAAAGAAGACAATTTTGGTTTTTGTGTTTCTAAATATACTTTTAGAACTTATACTAGAAAAATAGTTTTGAAACCACCAATTAGCAGTAATAACTGGGCCTTTTGACCTTCGAACTCCAGAATTCTAAGAGCATGGGCTTAAACTTTATGCCAAAACAGTAGAAATAGGAGATTAGATAATAATATGAGATTCAGCTTTTCTCACACTGGAGGAAATACCAGTTCTCTTGAAAGAGACAGGAGAAAGTAGAAGTCTAGTAATTGAGTGAGAAGCAGGTGTGGGCCCCTAGGATGGTTCCTGCCTTTCAAAGCAGCCAGAACTCCAGAGTGATGGGGGTGCTGGAAGTCCTTAGAGGTTGTGGATATGAGGACAAAAGAATGTGTGCCTTGACTGCCAAGATGAAATCAGAAAAGCAGCAGTCCAGAATAGCAGCAGCAGAAGAGAAACTAGAACATGTTGCTTCTAGACAAAGGGGGCCTAGGGCAGTTGCTCTGAGCTCCCTGTAGTTAAAGATTCTCACAGGAGAGGAAATGGACGTTTCTTATGTGCCCCTTAGAGGGACACAGAAGTCGCTGAGAGTAGTGGCAGACTGAAGAGGCCTTGAAAACAGGACAAGGAAAATGAAAAATGACCAGCAAGGACTGATGACCAGAACCAGATGGGTCTAAGGACTTTCAGTTGATGCCAGGAGGGAAGGGGTTGATAATCAAGAGAGAGACTGATGGGAATATAGACTTCCAGCAGGTGCCAGCGTGAACCGATGATGCAAATGACCATGGTAAGCCTGGGCCGGATACCTCTCTACACAGTGTCCTGCCACAGTGTAAATGCACCCTGGAACTATCTAAGCAAGCCAAATCCTGAATTGATAAGGCCTTCCCAAAGTGAGTTATCATTATGTTGACTAGAGCTTCTGCCACTGGTCGAATGGGGAGCTCAGAACAGAGATTAAGTTCAAGGTTAGAAAACTAACAGACTAAGACAAATATATGCTATCACTTATATGTGGAATTTAAGAAAATGTTTACAAGTGAACTTATTTACAAAACAGAAATAGACTCATAGACATAGAAAACAAACATAGTTACCAAAGGTGATGGCAGGGTTGAGGGACAGACAAATTTAGGAATTTGGGATTAACATATACACACTACTATATATAAAAATTGGGCTTCCCAGGTGGTGCAGCAGGTAAAGAATCTGCCTGCAATAGAAGAGATCCAGGAGACGTGGGTTAGATCCCTGGGT
>SJYW01019255.1:256036-271118 GCA_006410735.1 Raphicerus campestris | reverse complement strand
CTTCCTTCCCTCTCTCCCTCTCCCTCTTCATCTTCCCTCCTCTTCTAATTTTTATCTTCAGCTAAGTTATTCAAGAGAGTAGTTGTACAAGGCACATATTTACACAAGAATTCTATATAAGTTAGTGTTCAGCTTACTTGTTAGTAACAGAGACTGAATGTAAGTAAGGTACAAATTAATTTTTTTCTTTCATGTAAAAGAAATCTGGAGGAAAGCAGTCCAGGATTGAACTCATGGCTTAACGATCATCAGGAAAACAGTCTCCTCTTGATGTTTTGCCCTATGCTTTCGTTTTCATGCTCAAGTTTTTTGTTCTCCATCCTTTGTGCCTAGTTTTCATCTTCCAGTTTTTCTCAGTGCCCACAGTAACTGCAAGAGCTCCAGACATCACAGCAAGTATTAGGCAAAGGAAATAGGGAGGAAAGGGGATTTCAAGGTAAAAGTTACTAACCAGACCAAACAAACCAAAACCCCATGTCAACTGCTGTTTTCTTTTTAAGGAGATTTTCTTGAAGCTGAAAATTGCAATCTTTTAGCTGAGTGTACTGCTGCCCACTTTAAAGAAAAGGGTTGTTAAAGAAAATAGTCAGAATGAAGTCAGGAATTTGGATCTTCCGTGACAGCATACACACACACACACAGCAATTACTCACCCTCATCCATAGTACTCAAAATTTCTGCTCCAAGAAGCCAAGTATTTTCAGCACTTGCAGCTATTGTGGCGTTTCACCAATTTATTTCTGAATAACATTCCACTGCTTCTTAATTTTTCAGTTTTAAGTAGCATTCATTATGTTTTAATGAAAAGAGATATTTTAATACATACAAATGATTACATTATTTTTCTCTAATGTTGTTTATAGAATTACAATTACAGAAACATAACCTGAGCATAACATAATGTGTTATGTTTTCATTATCTTCTCCCTGCAACTCTTTTTGGCTGTATATTAATAACTGACCACCTCCAAATTTAGTTTCTTAAAACAGTGATTTGTTTTGCTTACTCATTTGCAGTTTGGACAGAGCTTGGTGGAAGACGCTTGTCTCTTACTCAACTTCAGTTGGCATGGTCCACTTAAAAAAAAACAAAATTAATTGGAGGATAATTGATGGTTTTTGCCATACATTGACATGAATCAGCCATGGGTGAACATGTGTCCCCCCCATCCACTTCCCTGCCCACCCCGTCCCTCTGGGTTGTTTCAGAGCCCCAGCTTTTGAGTGCCCTGCTTCTGGCATGGCCCACTTTTAAGATGGCTTTATGTCAGGTTGTTACTAGACTTTGGAACGTCTCCATAGGCTGCTTGTGCTTCCTCACAGAATGGTGACTGGATTCCAAGGCAAATGTCTCAAGTAAACAAAGTAGAAATGCAATCATGATCTAGCCTCGGAAGGCACACAGCATGACTATATGCTGTGTTCTGGTGGTCAGATAATTCACAACAGGTCATGAGATTCAAGGGAACTGGGCATATCCTCCTCCTCTTGAGGGACAAGTGGTAGAATTCTAGAGGAGCATCTGGGATGGGTCATCTTTGGAGAATATAATATGTGTGTCTTAGTCCATTTAGGCTGTCTCAGCAAACTGCCACAAATTCTCATAGCTCTGGAGATGGGTAAGTCCAAGATCAAGATCCGAGGAGGACCCACGTGGCTTTGGGGATTTTAGTTTCCTGAGCTGGGATTTTGAACCCAGGCCCTCAACAACACAGAGTCCTAACCACTGGACCGACAGGGAATTCCCTGGGCTCTTTTATAAAAGTACTAATCTCATGTGAGTGTTCTGCTTTCACGACCTATTCACTTCCCCAAAGCCCCATTTCTAAATACTCTCATGTAGAGGGTTAGATTTCAAGATATGAATCATGAATGGGATATAAACATTCAGTTTATAGCATGCTGCAACAAGTTTTTGTTTTCCCAGAGCTTTTCATTGATAGTTTTCCTTATCATGCTCACAAAGTCATTCCAAAGCCGTCCAATGGAGCTGTTAATTTCTTCTCAGTAACTTAAAACCCCTGTGGTAATTGCTTCCTCCTGCTGTTTCCGAGGCACGTGTGCTACAGCCATTAGTCCCCTTCTCCAAGCTACACTGGTTGCCCTGAATGCCTGCTGCATAGCTCTCATTCCAAGTTCTCTCCTCCCCATCATCCTGGGAATTCTGTTCACTTATTTTTGCATTGAATCCCTTGTTTTCTGAATCCACTGCTTCATAATTTTGCTTTATTCTCTTGTTTTGGTGAAGTACACCATTCACAAGTCTCCTGAGATTAGGGTGTATAGTGGGATGAATGGTGGTGCCCTAAAGCTATGTCTACATCTTCAGTCTTAGAATCTGTGAATATTTCCTTGTTGGGAAAAAAGAGTCTTTGCAGATATAATTAAGTTACAGATCTGAAGATAAGTTACAGATGTGAACAAAGATTATCCTCAATTATCTAGACAGCATATTAAAAAGCAGAGACATTACTTTGCCAACAACGGGCCGTCTAGTCAAGGCTATGGTTTTTCCAGCGGTCATGTATGGATGTGCTGCTGCTGCTGCTAAGTCACTTCAATCGTGTCTGACTCTGTGTNTTCCTCACAGAATGGTGACTGGATTCCAAGGCAAATGTCTCAAGTAAACAAAGTAGAAATGCAATCATGATCTAGCCTCAGAAGGCACACAGCATGACTATATGCTGTGTTCTGGTGGTCAGATAATTCACAACAGGTCATGAGATTCAAGGGAACTGGGCATATCCTCCTCCTCTTGAGGGACAAGTGGTAGAATTCTAGAGGAGCATCTGGGATGGGTCATCTTTGGAGAATATAATATGTGTGTCTTAGTCCATTTAGGCTGTCTCAGCAAACTGCCACAAATTCTCATAGCTCTGGAGATGGGTAAGTCCAAGATCAAGATCCGAGGAGGACCCACGTGGCTTTGGGGATTTTAGTTTCCTGAGCTGGGATTTTGAACCCAGGCCCTCAACAACACAGAGTCCTAACCACTGGACCGACAGGGAATTCCCTGGGCTCTTTTATAAAAGTACTAATCTCATGTGAGTGTTCTGCTTTCACGACCTATTCACTTCCCCAAAGCCCCATTTCTAAATACTCTCATGTAGAGGGTTAGATTTCAAGATATGAATCATGAATGGGATATAAACATTCAGTTTATAGCATGCTGCAACAAGTTTTTGTTTTCCCAGAGCTTTTCATTGATAGTTTTCCTTATCATGCTCACAAAGTCATTCCAAAGCCGTCCAATGGAGCTGTTAATTTCTTCTCAGTAACTTAAAACCCCTGTGGTAATTGCTTCCTCCTGCTGTTTCCGAGGCACGTGTGCTACAGCCATTAGTCCCCTTCTCCAAGCTACACTGGTTGCCCTGAATGCCTGCTGCATAGCTCTCATTCCAAGTTCTCTCCTCCCCATCATCCTGGGAATTCTGTTCACTTATTTTTGCATTGAATCCCTTGTTTTCTGAATCCACTGCTTCATAATTTTGCTTTATTCTCTTGTTTTGGTGAAGTACACCATTCACAAGTCTCCTGAGATTAGGGTGTATAGTGGGATGAATGGTGGTGCCCTAAAGCTATGTCTACATCTTCAGTCTTAGAATCTGTGAATATTTCCTTGTTGGGAAAAAAGAGTCTTTGCAGATATAATTAAGTTACAGATCTGAAGATAAGTTACAGATGTGAACAAAGATTATCCTCAATTATCTAGACAGCATATTAAAAAGCAGAGACATTACTTTGCCAACAACGGGCCGTCTAGTCAAGGCTATGGTTTTTCCAGCGGTCATGTATGGATGTGCTGCTGCTGCTGCTAAGTCACTTCAATCGTGTCTGACTCTGTGTGACCCCATAGACAGCAGCCCACCAGGCTCCCCCGTCCCTGGGATTCTCCTGGCAAGAACACTGGAGTGGGTTGCCATTTCCCTCTCCAATACGTGAAAGTGAAAAGTGAAAGGAAATTCGCTCAGTCTTGTCTGACTCTTCGCAACCCCATGGACCACAGCCTACCAGGCTCCTCTGTCCATGGGATTTACCAGGCAAAAGTACTGGAGTGGGGTGCCATCACCTTCTCTGGTATGGATGTGAGAGTTGGACTATAAAGAAAGCTGAGTACCGAAGAATTGATGCTTTTGACCTGTGGTGTTGGAGAAGACTCTTGAGAGTCCCTTGGACTGCAAGGAGATCCAACCAGTCCATCCTGAAGGAAATAAGTCCTGAATGTTCACTGGAAGGACTGATGTTGAAGCTGAAACTCCAATACTTTGGTCACCTGATGCAAAGAGCTGACTCATTGGAAAAACACTGATGCTGGGAAAGATTGAAGGTAGGAAGAGAAGGGGACGACAGAGGATGAAATGGTTGAAGGACATCACCGACTCAATGGACATGAGTTTGAGTAAACTCTGGGAGTTGGTCATGGATGGGGAGGCCTGGCATGCTGCAGTCCATAGGGTCGCAGAGTCGGACATGACTGAGTGACTGAACTGAACTGAATCTAGACTGATCCTAAATCCAATGAGAAGTGTTCTTCTGAAAGACAGAAGAGAAGACACAAGAACGGAGAAGAGGGCCTTGAGAAGTTGGAGGAAGAGATTAGAGTATGCAGCCACATGGAATGACTGGGGCCACCAGAAGCTGGAAGAGACAGAAGTTCTGCTTTAGAGCCTCTGGAGGGAGTGTGGCCCTGCAGGTACCTCAGTTTCATACTTCTGGCTTCCAGAACTGCAAGAGAATACTTTTCTGTTCTTTTAAGCCACCAGGTTGTTGCAATTTGTTCACGGCAGTCTTAGGAAATTAACACAGGGCACGTAGGCATAAACAATATTTTTGAAAAATGTTAATGATGAAACATTCTTTTAAAAGTTATGTATTTTGGGTTATGCTAGGTCTTTGTTGCTGTGTGCACGCTTTCTTAGTGGTGGTGAGCTGGGGCTACTCTTTGTTGTGGGGCTCAGACTTCTCATTGTAGTAGCTTTTCTTGTTGTGAAGCATGGACTCCAGGCACATGGGCTTCAGTAGTTGTGGTACATGGGCTTAGTTGTTCCATCACATTTGTAATCTTCCTACACCAGGGATCTAACTTATGTTGCCTACATTGGCAGGTGGATTCTTATCCACTGTGCCAGCAGGGAAGTCCATTCTTGATTTATAGTGTGCCTGGTTATGGAATTCTAGTTGCATAATAATGATTTTTTTGGTATTTCTCTTTCCTGATACATTTATAAGTTAGCATTCTTATCTAATTAAGAACTTCTCCTGTCCACTCCTGTATTTTCTATTTTACTACTAGACTATTCAATGTGTATTATCAGTTCCTATCACTATTCAATATGATCCTCAAATTACCCTCAGTTTTAACCAGTGAGAACTCCTTTAATTGTCTCTTATGTTTTTTTTCTTTTTTTTTTTTTTTTACTACCATCAGTCATTTAGCACAAAGCTCACCACAGATTTTCTCTGTTCCACCTCTGGATCCAGCCATTGCTTTAAGAACTGGTTTATTTACTGGAAATAGTACTCGGAAACTAAGATCTGAGTGTTGAGTATCATGCCAATCTTCTTTCTTACCCTTCACAAATGAGTTGTTTTTAAAATCTCTCTGAAATCTTTTAGGATCTTTCCCCTGGCCCTGCTCAGTGTTCTGAAATTTCATGATAATGTGTCTTGGGTTTGTTTTTCCATTACTTGTGATTTTTCCAATCTAAAGCCTCATAGCCTTTAGTTCTAGAAAATTGTCCTCAGTTATTTTTTGGTGATGTTCTCCCGTTCATTTTCCTTTTCTTTCTAGAACTCTGATATCTGATATACCTGATATCTGAATATTCTGATATTCTGGATATCAGGTTTTCCAAACAGGTGTTTTTCCTCTTCTGGTCATGTCTTCAAATATAATACATTATTATATACTGATTGTATATAACAAGTTTCAAGGTAAGAACAGCTTTATGGTTAGTGAAACTCTAAACCATAAAATGTAGAGGACTTAGAGATAGCCTGCTTCTTACTGAAGCAGTGGTGGTGTGTGAGAGAGATGGTATGATGGAAAAAGCAGTGGATTTAGTTCTGCCACTTACTAGTTTAAGGATTGTGGTGGATTGTATGCAAAAGTGGTTGCCAACAATTCCTTTCACTCATGTAAACATATATCACTCCCTTTATGAAAAGGTGGAAATTATTTTCCCTTCCCTTGAATCTGGGTTATATCACTTCCCTTGATCAATGGGATGCAGGGAAGTGCCACTGTTTCACTTCTGGGCCTGGTAGCTTCCACTTTCACTCCTTTGAAGGTCAATAATTACTCTGCTGGAGGGAGGCCCTTATGGATCTTCCAGCTTCATTTGAGTTTCCCTAAACAACCCCAGTACTCTTACCTGGAAAATCCCATGGATGGAGGAGCCTGGTGGGCTTAGGGTCAGACACGACTGAGCAACTTCCCTTTCACTTTTCACTTTCATGCATTGGAGAAGGAAATGGCAACCCACTCCAGTGTTCTTGCCTGGAGAATCCCAGGGACGGGGGAGCCTGGTGGGCTGCCATCTATGGGGTTGCACAGAGTCGGACACAACTGAAGTGACTTAGCAGCAGCAAACAATGCTAAATAGACCAGAGATGAGCTGATTCCATGAACGATGCCCTTTATAGAATCAGAATAAATACATTTGTTGCTGTTCTAAGTTTCTGATATTTGGAAGTGGGCTTATTTCCTAGTAACAGGAGATTGAAACAGAAATTAGAATGTGGACATGAAGTGTTGCTGTAAGAAAAACCTAAAATGTGTGACATGGACTTTACTTCCAGACAGTAACTAGAGAGAAGACTGTTACTGGAGCTTGGAAAAGTGGTAAGGAAATTGCCATGGAAGACTGGAAAAAAGGCAGCCCGGGTTATGTGCTGGCAGGATGTTTAATGTTACTGTTGCCTGTGGTAACACAAGTGATAGAAAATGTGCCTAATGAACTTATGAATCTAGCCAAGGAGATTTCCAGGCAGAATGCTGAAAATGCCAGTGGTCTTCTTTTAGTTGTGTATGATAAAGTAAAAAAGAAAAAAAAAGTACTAAGTAAACATATGTTTGGTTTTTAAGCAGAATTCTAGCCGAAGAAAGATTTGGAAAATAAGAAATGGCCCCAGGATAAAGAACAAATCATGTGTGGTTGCAAAATCTTTTTTAAAATTTTTTTTCAAAAATATTTTTTTATTTTTCACTTCACTGGATCTTTATTGCTTTGTACAGTCTTTCCCTAGTTGTGACACGTGAGGGCTTCATTGCAGTGGCTTCTCTTGTTGCAGAGCACAGGCTTCAGTACTTGTGGTTTGCAGGCTCAGTAGTTGCGACTAAGGGGCTCTAGAGTGCAAGCTAAGCAGTTATGGTGCACAGGCTTAGCTGCTCCAGGCATGAAGGACATTCCCAGACCAGTGATGGAACCCAGATTCCCTGCATTGGCAGGCAGCTTCCCATCCACTGCGCCACCAGAAAAGTCCCTTTTATTTATTTTTAAGATTCCAGAAAGATTTAATGTGGTACTTTGAAGGCCATCTCAGGGCTTCTAAGAATCTTAAGTGCATTGTTCCAGCTTGACAAACTCAGATCTTTTTTAGAAAGGATAATCAATATGAATAATCAATGTGAATTTTGGAGCATTTGGATGTTAAGCCTCATTAAAATTTACAGAAATTCCTCAAAAGTTTTGAGAAAAATTCCATCGGGTATAAATTTTGGAACACGGAAGGAACCTCAATAAGATGTATAGAAAGCCCACAGAATTTTAAAGATTATTAATGAAAGGACTGCCAGGTTGGACACAGAAACAGTTCAAAAATGAAAAGGAGTTTCTGGGCCTTCGAGTCTCTACTAGTATGACGCAGATTGAGAGAACTACTCAGGAACAAATATGGACCATTCTTAAGGAAAAGGAAAGATGTCTCAGAGAGCAGTATCAAGAGGCCAGAAGGCAAAGCCAAAGACCGATCAGATGACAGATTAAAGTGAAGATCAGCAAACTACAGCCCACAAAACCAATCCAGCCTGTTTTAGGGTAGCCCACAAGCTAAGAGGCCTGGCAGCTCCAGCTTTTGCTTCTTAAGAGCCGGCTGCCGGCTCTATCCTGGTGTAGAGGAGAACCTGGCAGATGACAATCCAAGGGACAGAGAGATCCAGCCTGCTCCCAGGCATTCCAGCAACCCCAGTGGAGGCACCAGGCAAATGAGTGAAATGCATTTCCATCCTGCAACCCCAGTTGAGCAGCAGCCCCACCCAACATTACTGAGAAGAGACTAGCTGTCCTGAGTCCTGTCCACATTGCAAAATCATGAGCAAACGGTTTTATTTATGTTTGAACCACTAAGTTTTGGTGGTAGTTTGTTAAACTGCAATAAGTAACTTGAGTGCATTTTTCCATCTCTGAACTGGGCAGGAGATTTTATTTGGGCTCCAGTTTCTACATCTATAAAAATCAAGGACTGGATAAGTAGCCTGTTAAGGCCCCTCTCTGCTCCAACATGCTATCACTGGGTGAATAATTCTATTGTTTGCTAAGTTTTAGTGAGTGCCTATCACTGCTGCTGCTGCTGCTGCTGCAGCTTCTAAGTTGCTTCAGTCGTGTCCAACTCTGTGCGACCCCATAGATGGTAGCCCACCAGGCTCCCCCGTCCCTGGGATTCTCCAGGCAAGAACAGTGGAGTGGGTTGTCATTTCCTTCTCCAGTGCAGGAAAGTGGAAAGTGAAAGGGAAGTCATTTAGTCGTGTCTGACTCTTAGCGACCCCATGGACTGAAGCCTACCAGGCTTCTCCACCCATGGGATTTTCCAGGCAAGAGTACTGGAGTGGGTTGCCACTGCCTTCTCCGGCCTGTCACTGCTGCTGCTGCTGCAGCTGCTAAGTTGCTTCAGTCGTGTCCAATTCTGTGCGACCCCACAGACGGCAGCCTACCAGGCCCCCGCGTCCCTGGGATTCTCCAGGCAAGAACATTGGAGTGGGTTGCCATTTCCTTCTCAAATGCATGAAAGTGAAAAGTGAAAGGGAAGTTGCTCAGTCATGTCCAATTCAGTGACCCCATGGACTGTAGCCTACCAGTCTTCTCCGTCCATGGGATTTTCCAGGCAAGAGTACTGGAGCTAGCTAGGTACAGTTAGTAGTGCTGAGGTACACCAGATGAAGCATGAACAAAATAAAGTCAAGGCTTTGGAGGACAGAATGCACAGCTGCAGAGACATAATCTGAGATTTGTTGTAAACATTCTTCCAACCATGGGGAGGAAAGAAAGAAAAAAGGATCTTCGCACAGAATTTCAAAGGCTCATTTCAACTGGCAGAACTGGCCCCACATTCCTCAGAAAGAGCAATCCATGACCTGCAACAGCTTCCTCTTATGAAAACACCAGTGTGAAGTTCTGTAATATGAAGCTGACTCTGGCTATTTAACAAATCTGTATGTTTGGATTTGCTAGATTCCCTAGATAAGCAAAAGCATTCTTGTGGATACTTGGCTCCTAGGTATTTCAGATGATTTGATTTAAATCTTATCTTCTGTAGAGTGCCTATCACAGCACAACTGGGAATCAGAGGCTGTAAAACCAGCTGGGAGAACAGAAGGGAGACAGGATCCAGCCCACCATTATTGTTAGTCTATGGTCTCCTTCCGTTCCAAAATATTCAAGGAGTAGGCAGAAAAACACAATTTCTGGTTGTAAAGCTTTCAGCCTGAATTGAGGAGCTAGAAGAGTGTGAAAAAGTTGGCTTAAAGCTCAGCATTCAGAAAACGAAGATCATGGAATCTGGTCCCATCACTTCATGGGAAATAGATGGAGAAACAGTGGAAACAGTGTCAGACTTTATTTTGGGGGGGCTCCATAATCACTGCAGATGGTGATTGCAGCCATGAAATTAAAAGACACTTACTCCTTGGAAGGAAAGTTATGACCAACCTAGACAGCATATTTAAAAGCAGAGATATTACTTTGCCAACAAAGGTCCATCTAGTCAAGGCTATGGTTTTTCCAGTGGTCATGTATGGATGTGAGAGTTGGACTGTGAAGAAGGCTGAGTGCTGAAGAATTGATGCTTTTGAACTGTGTTGGAGAAGACTCTAGAGAGTCCCTTGGACTGCAAGGAGATCCAACCAATCCATCCTAAAGCAGACCAGTCCTGGGTGTTCATTGGAAGGACTGATGCTGAAGCTGAAACTCCAATACTTTGGCCACCTCATGCGAAGAGTTGACTCATTTGAAAAGACCCTGATGCTGGGAGGGATTGGGGGCAGGAGGAGAAGGGGACGACATGAGATGGCTGGATGGCATCACGGACTTGATGGACATAAGTTTGGGTAAACTCCTGGAGTTGGTGATGGACAGGGAGGCCTGGCGTGCTGCGATTCATGGGGTTGCAAAGAGTCGGACACAACTGAGGGACTGAACTGAGCTGAACTGAAAGGTAAATGGGCTTCCCTGACGGCTCAGTGGTAAATAATCCGCCTGCCAATTAAGGAGAGGCAGGTTTGATCTTTGGGTGGGGAAGAACCCCTGAAGAAGAAAATGGCAACCCACTCCAATATTCTTGCTTAAGAATCCCATGAACACAGAGATTGTATCAGCAGAATTGCATTATTTTCTATTTGTCCTTCTGATGGTGTCTATCATGTTTCATTATGAGTGGAAGAACCGGGTAACAGTGAGCTCTGGGCTGGCTGAGTGTTTAGAGACCCCATTTGTGGTCTATACTTGACTGTGAGCTTGGCAATGATTTCTTGGCCTCGCCATTTCTTAATTCCCAGGAATGAAATGACGCTAAACTAGAAAGTAAAAACAGACGTTAAGCAAGACAGGAGGTTAAAACTCTATAGAAGCATCGGGTGAAAGAGCTACGTGAGGTGTGTGAAAGGAAAGAATTCAGAGGTGCCGAGCGAGACTTTTGGGATTCTTAGCAAAACTTTCTGGCTACTTTGAGGTGTGAGTACAGTATTTTCACAGTCACACACAAAATCACATTTGCGTGCTTATTGCCACGGTGGTTCATAGAAGCAGAGAATGAAAACAAAAAACAAAAAAACACAACGAGAAATAGCAAAACCAAGCCAGGGAGCTGAGGTTGAGAGAGGAAAAAAAGCCAGTTAGGGAAGAACGAAGGGAGGAACTTCTTTGTTGGAACTCAAGGTTCAAAGCCACTGGTCCCACCCAGCCTGGGAACAAGACTGCCTGCCACGAGAACATGCACAGCTGCCCGACACGCGGGAGGCCCGGCGTCTCGGGAGGTTTGGGAAAAGGGCGCCTCCCCGGGCTGGAGGGTGGGATCTTGCTCCTGGCTTCGGCCTCCCACCCCCTAACCAACAGCCACAGTGGCTCCTTGTGTACCAACGCGCCCCAAGGCGGAGGAATCCTTTGCCAGCCAGGACACAGGAACTCCCCTTCCCAGCGCTCCTCCCGGGAATGGCCAGTCAGAGGTTAAGCTAATATGTTTGCAGAGGGTAACCGGGGGCTGGATGCCGACGGCCCAGCTCAGAGGAATCACGATTTATGTTTCTTGGAACTATTCTTCCTTCCATTGCATCGACGCCTTAAAAAAAATGAGTTAACCAACCTCATAGTCGACTGAAGTCTTGCAACTGTACTGATATGAACCTGAGGCAGGGCTGAGAACTCGACGTGGCGCTGGAGAAGCCGAGAAAGGGAGGAAAAAGAGGCCGCTAATAGGCCTCGGGGAAGTCTCAGCAGCGTTTTACCGGAGGGTACGGCAGTGGGCGGGGGGCCACTCCCACTGGCGCGGCCCAGGGAATGTTCCAGGGCGAGGCGGCCCTGGCGGGCGCGCGGGGCGGGAAGGGTGAGTCACCCCCAAGTCCGGGTGCGAGCAAGGGAAGGGGCAAGGGAAGGCGGGGCGGGGCGGGCCTCCAGTGCACCGCGAGGATGTGGTGACTATAAAAGCCCCACCCAGGCCAGCCGGCTCTGTTCAGATTCTGAGGACGCTCAAAGCGCACTGCGCCCAGCCCAGGTAAGCGGGACGCCCCGCCCGCCCATCCGCTACAGCCCGAGGCCGCCGAGCTAGCGGGGGCGGGGAGGGCGGGCGCGGTGCGGAGAGGCAGGGAAGGAGTCAGCCTTGCAAAGAGAAGCTCTGGCGACGGGGACCGAGAGAGGGTCGGAGGGATCGTCTGCATTAGGGGCTTAGCGGGGAGGGTGCCTAGTGGCGAGGAGGTTTGGACAGGAGTGAGGGGCGCCGGGTCCCCTCACTCCTGCGGCATGGGGGAGTGCAAGGCAGAAGGAGGGGTCGGGCATCCCTCCCGAGTGCACGTAGGAAGCCAGACGAGGTGGCGCCGGGGAGGGGGCCAGAGGGAGGCCCCACATTCCAGACGCGCCAGGCGATGCGAGGGGCTGGGTGTGGCCACGCTAGGAGCCCCGGGTTGGGAGGAGAGCGGAGGGTGCGGCACCCTCTCCATTGAACACGAGCCTTACGGCCCTGTAGAAAAGGATTCCCAACTGTTGCAAGTTAACTTGACGTGAAAGAAATGTGCATTTGTGGAACTTGTGCCAACCAGCAAGAGGGAAACAACTGGGCGGATGATAAGGGGTAGGGGTTTTTAGCAGCGACCTCCTGCCCGTATAGAACAGAACAGAACGAAAGAACCTCAGGTCCTTCTCCTTTGCCTAGATTATCCTGTAGGAGAGCACTTCTGATTTCCCTGTATCTGAAGAGTTTCCAATTTGCCAGACCACTTTTGCTTCAGGAAGGAAGTGTCCCCCCGTGGTTCTGTGGGCAGAGTTGTCACTGACTTATTGGCGCTAATGCGACAATGAGTCAAAGACAGAGGGTACAGAACAGGGCGTGGCCCCCTAGGCCTCTCCCTGTTGCTCTGTGAGATCGGCCCTAGCGCCTGGCGCCTGGCGTGGAGGGCTGTTTTCCATCAAGGCGCGGTTAAGACGGTGGGAAGTGGGCATCTATTTCCTTCTGGATGAAAGTGGTTTAAGAATTGCCCCTGAGGGTTATTATCAAAGGTTCCAAAAACATTTTCATTCAAAAATAAATTTGTAGAGCACCCTGAAAGCATTGTGTCATGCCAAAGCAGTCTCATTCTTTTTGTATTAAGGTTTGCCATTTTAAAGCTATTGGAAGGTGTTCTCAGTTTGTGTATAAAAGAGCAGTACCCTCATAGGGACTTACTGGGTCTTATCCAGAACCATAAGGTCATGGAGTCCAGGGTTCTGGACCCTTGAGCTCATACTGACTGTTTTGATAGGTTCTATCCAAAACGTACCATATTGTGCCTGTCCGGACATTGGTCATTTGGAATGTAGAAGGCATTGTCGCACTGAAGCAATGTTGTAGAAGGCACTTCCATAGAAAGTGCTGATCGTGCAGGCCCAGCTTGGGGGTTGGGAGTGGTGAGAAGTGGGAAGGAAGATGTGTAGGTAAGAAAAAAAAAAAAACCACTGAAATATTTTACTGGAAGTCTTCTTAGTTTTAACGCTGGCCTTGATCACAGTATTGTAATTGTAATTATGTCCTTATCACCATCTCTACTTTTCTCTGTATTCCTCCTGCCTCCTTGGAGATCCTCCTCCCTGACATACTGCAAAAGCCCGACCATGCTTATCCAGTTTTGATGCATTCCTCCCATTCCTTCTCCTTCACTGTACTTATTATACCCAGCTGGAGAGTAGCAGATTGAGTCAGTATTTGTTAATATTCAGTATTAGGAAGGTTGGTAGTCCTAAAATCCTTAGCAACTCAGGGGAGTTGTGTTATTTAAAAAATAGCAAGGCACCTTTTTGAACCTAAGCATTGTAATTTATAACATTTGAGGCCATGGAATCAGAGGGCCACATAATATCCAGGCCGTGTGAAGGAAGATCTCAGATGAGGCCAGGTTCGGTGTCCTTACTGGTCAGGGTCGTTAAGACTGCCACCTGTGGAACTCTCCTCCCTTCTAACTCCATCTGTTATCTCAAAGCTTAAGTCAAGGCTTTCCCCAGAAATACATTGCATCTGCCATGGAAGGGTGTGACCATCAAACTAAATTTTTTTGGTTGGAGTTTTATGATTGGGAGACTGCCTGGATTTTGTGATTTCCTGTAGTGCCAAATGGCTTGCCTGTTGTAAATGCCCAGGAAATACTGCTGACTCACTGACTTTGATCATGAACTTGGTTTGGGACTGGGGTGTCAATATTTAACATCCTCTGTCTTTGAGCTATTAAAAATACTGTATCGATTGATATGTCTACAGTCGTGGCCATTAGTTTCCTGACTGATTTCTAAGTTAAGTATTTTTCCTGGCAAGGTAGATATCCTCCTACATTGTTAATGATTTTGGGGTTTGTAGGCTCTTCCTGCACCGATGGGCCTAGAATCTGGCCTTTGTCCTTCCTTTGTGTGGGGCTGTGGGCCTGCTGAGGCATTTCTTACAAACTGTGGGTGGGTGTGCCAGATGAACATCCCAGGCTCTCCTGGGCTGCCTGACATATCTCTTCATTCGACAGTCTTTATTAAGCATCTACTGTGTTCACTCAGATGTTCCATGTACTGTGTTTATGGCTTCCCTGGGTGGCTCAGATGGTAAAGACTCTGCCTGCAATGCAGGAGACCTGGGTTCAGTCCCTGGGTCAGGAAGATCCCCTGAAGAAGGAAATGACAACCCACTCCAGTATTCTTGCCTGAAGAATCCCATGGACAAAGGAGCCTGGTGGGCTACAGTCCATGGAGTCGCAAAGAGTCGGACATGACTGAGAAACTAACACCTCATTTTCACTTCGTGTTCCACTCGCTAGTATAAGCACTTAGGGATACATCAGTGAACAAAACAGACCCCCCCACCCCCACACACACAAAAAAAACGCACCACTCTGCTAGGTGCGTTTTAAATCTAGTGAGGAGAAAAACAAAAATGAGTGAATTATATAGGCAGTAATTGATTGTGAACTTTACATTTTCCCAAATTAATATTAGCTTCCGAACTTGATGGGGGCTCATTTCCCCTTTAACCCAGCTGTTCCACAGATATGAGCTTCATGTTTAACCTGCTAGGCAAAGTGTTGTTGCAGGTTATCATGACTTAACTTGCCTTCTGGATTTGACTGTAAGAACAGAAATGGAATACT
>SJYW01019255.1:211048-243977 GCA_006410735.1 Raphicerus campestris | reverse complement strand
ACTGAAAAGAACATAAACCAGGCTTTTCAGAACCAAAAACCACTAACCAAGATGATGTTAAACTGAAGAAATCAATCTCCATGGAAAGAGGGAACCAGACAAAAAATTGCCTTCTACCTTTTGAATATTCATTCATTAATAATATTAATAATAGTCACAATAATAATAATAACACCATGTATGAATGCTAAGTAACTTCAGTCTTTCTTTTTGCAACCCTATGGACCTTGGCCTGCCACGCTTTTCTGTCCATGGGATTCCCAGAAAAGAATACTGGAGTGGGTTGCCATGCTCTCCTCCAGGGTATCTTCCATACCCAGGATAGAAGCTGTCTCTTATACACATCTCCATCTCATCCTCTGTCGTCCCCTTCTCCTCCTGCCCCTAATCCCTCCCAGCATCAGGGTCTTTCCAATGAGTCAGCTCTTCACATCAGGTGGCCAAAGTAAGGGAGTTTCAGCTTCAACATCAGTCCTTCCAAAGAACACCCAGGAGTGATCTCCTTTAGGATGGACTAGTTGGATCTCCTTGCAATCCAAGGGACTCTCAAAGAGTCTTCTCCAATACCACAATTGCACTCAACTCTCTTTATAGTCCAGTTCTCACATCCATATATGACCACTGGAAAAACCATAGCCTNAATGGACTGGTTGGATCTCCTTGCAGTCCAAGGGACTCTCAAGAGTCTTCTCCAACACCACAGTTCAAAAGCATCAATTCTTCGGCGCTCAGCCTTCTTCACAGTCCAGCTCTCACATCCATGCATGACCACAGGAAAAACCATAGCCTTGACTAGACGAACCTTAGTCGGCAAAGTAATGTCTCTGCTTTTGAATATGCTATCTAGGTTGGTCATAATTCCATATCATATTAGTTTTAACTAAAATCACTATGTAATAACCAAGTTCCGTCATGTCATTTAATTCTCACAGTTTCCTATAGGGCAGGGACTAGCATTATCCCCAGAGAGCAGACAAGGAAACTAAGGATCAGAGAAGTTAAGTTCCTCATTCCGGGTCTCAGAACTAATAGGAATGAAGTCAAGATACCATATTCAGCAACCCAGCCCCAGATCAAGTGGTTCGGAGGCATTCTGCTCAGAACAAAATTATATGCTCTGGCGTCAGGCAAACTGACTCGAACTCCAGATCTCTCATTTCCTGTTCTGCATGTTCTTATGATCTCTGCTTTCTCCCTTTCAATACAGGGGTAATAATTACTTCACCTACAGGGCTGTTGTAAGGAAAAGTGAGATCAGCAGCATTTAGTAAGCACTTGGCAATGTGCTGTTTGTTTCACTAGCATTTTCCTGGATCAGATTGAAAAATTCCAGATCATGTTGAAAGGAGAGAGAGGACTCAGGCTGCAGAAACTTTGTAAGGCAGGAGTTAAAGGTCAAAGGCGGCTGCAGAGAGAATGAGCCCTTGACTAACGCTTAGTAGTCTGTGGAGATGCTGTCAAGGTACCTTCCACATCTCCTGGGAACCCTGGAGATCCTGAAGCTGTGCTGGACAGTTCCCATACACTAAGAAGCCTCTCAGCTCAAGCACCTGTTACCATTCTGCCTGGCACTACTCACTACTGGGGAAACAAGATAGGCCAGCACGCAGGACAGTCCAGAAATGCTACCAGAGAATTAAGACAAGGTGCTTAGTTGCTCAGTCATGTCCAGTTCTTTGAGACCCCAGGGACTGTATCCTGCCAGGCTCTTCTGTCCATGCGATTTTCCAAGGAAGAGTACCGAAGTGGGTTGCCGTAGCTTCCTCCAGGAGATCTTTCCCACCAAGGGATTGAACCTGCGTCTCCTGTATTGCAGGTGAATTCTTTACCTGCTAAGTCATCAGGGAAGACAATAAGCAGCAGCCGTCCATCTGTGAGAGGCAGGAGTACTGGTAAACGCCCCAGCATCTGTGATCTTCAGTGGATAATTCTGAGAAGCATCACACACTTCTCAGAGGGTCTCCAGCATAACTGAGCCCCGGTTTCTGACAGCCATACCCTCCATCAATAACACATTGCTGATGACTGTTTTCTCCTATCTCTCTTTCCTACTTTCTCATTCACTATGCTGCCTAGGGTCACCTCTCAAATTAATTGCCTGCACTCAGATTCTTGTCTCAGTGTCTGCTTTGGGTGGTGTCTCAATCAAAATACTCTTCCTCTACCTTTCCTCCCCCTCTCAGCTCCCCACTCCACCCCTCCTCCTGGAATAAGCTGGAGTAGGAAATCATAGTGCCAATCATTAATTTATCCATCCTTCTAATGGAGGAAAAATGGTAGCTTGTCCCAAGCCCTCCCTGACTGATTGCACAAATGTCGAGCATTGTCCCAATAAGCTGCAAGTCTGCCCACCACCCATGATGGACGCTGGTAAGAACTTTGCATTTGGGGGCTATTTCTCACTAGGGTTCTTCCCCAAACAAAAGGGAAAATTGTATGTATACCCAGAGTTCAGTGGGATACCCTGCAGAGCCAGGCTCCCATCCCTGCAAATTATTTTTTGCTAATCAATATGTTTAATAAATAATATTCCAGTTGATTTCATTACTGGCAATACACAAATCAATAGAAGGTTATTGCATGATAACTTCCCATTGATATTGTAATCTTCCTGATTTAATAAATGTTGCTTTTCTGAGGATCGCTGTTTGCATTTGGAATTGAAGGAAGAAGGACAAAAAGAAAAATAATTCCATTGCAGGACTGAAGCTGTGGTTTAATAAGAAAGTGCAATGAGAGGAAGGGGACTTTCTCAGCTTCTGTCTACAGTGACCTGAACTGTGGCCCAGCCCCACGTGGATCCAGATAATTCCTCTTTCTTAGATTCCCAAGAAGAATGAAGGGAAAGTCTTGACTGGAAGGCTTTCCAGAAACCCCTTAGCAGAGGAGCTAATCATTTCTTTCTTTTGAAAATTTGGCCAGGAACTCCTGTGAATGAAAACCCCAATGGGAAGAAGATGAATGGTATAAAATTTTAACCCTGAAGCTTCAAGTGTGTTCTCAAATCCTGGAGGAGCAAAGCCACAAGTGGCCTGGGCAACTGTCCACTGTAAAGAGTCCCAATTACCAGGCCATCAGTGATGGCACCAGAAGCACCCAGCACAGTTAAAATAGAGATTCCTGGGGCCCCATCACAGAGATGACAATCTCAGTAGGACTGACATGGGGCCAGGGAAAATGCATTATGTAATTCTTTATTGAAGTATAGGGTCTTATTATGGAGAAGGCAATGGCACCCTACTCCAGTACTCTTGCCTGGAAAATCCATAGATGGAGGAGGCTGGTAGGCTGCAGTCCATGGGGGCATTAAGAGTTGGACATCACTGACTGAGCAACTTCACTTTCACTTTTTTTCTTCCTTGAATTGGAGAAGGAAATGGCAACCTACTCCAGTGTTCTTGCCTGGAGAATCCCAGGGATGGGGGAGCCTGGTGGGCTGCTGTCTATGGGGTCACAGAGTCGGACACGACTGAAGTGACGCAGCAGCCGCAGCAGCAGCAGTGTATTATTAAAGACTAAATTTTAAAAGACAAGTAATCATGACTACCATATAAACATAACATTAAGATGTGTTGAAGATTGTATTTAACTCATCAATTAACTAGAAAACCAGTAAACTGTTATAATGGGTTGAAAGAAGAACTCGAAGTACCACACCATTATGCTTGATTCATTCATGTTGAAATGAATGCACAAATAGATGTGAACAGGGTTTTGATACTACTTAGGGGAGAGGGATCCATCATCCCTCCATCGCCAGATATGAGTTCGCCTGCCCACAGACAAGTACCACTTGCAATGCTATCAGTTAACTACAGCTTACAGGTATAAAATAAAAGGCACTAAGAGGGGCTTCCCTGGTAGTCTGTGGCTAACACTCGAGCTCCCCGTGTAGGAGGCCCAGGTTCCATCTCTGATCAGAGAACTGGATCCCATATGCCGCAACTAAGAGTTCCCATGCTGGAGCCAAGAGTTTGAACTCTGGTCAGGGAACTGGATCTAAAAAAATCTCGCATGCCTCAACTGAACGATCTCACATGCTACAGCGAAGTCCTGGTGCAGACAAATAAAGATATTTTTAATGGCACTAAGAATCATAGATCCAGAAAACCCAGAAGGGTGTCCTAATACAATTCTGACACTAACAATTTGGAGTTAGGTCACAGTTCACAGGTTTAGGGCACTGTTCACAGCTGCCCTCACTTCAAACCCAGTTACATACTTGAAGGTCCTCAAGCCATGCACAGTTCTGATGAACTGTAAACACATTTGGAGGTTCCCACTGGTCCAGCAAGTTTAACTATTTACTTGAACAAATCGAAGAACCCAGGTAAGTTCTATGCTTATAATTATAGCTGTCTTAGTAGCTGAGGCTACTATAACAAGATACCATCGACTAGATGGCTTAAACAATAAACATTGATTTCTCGGAGTTCTGGAGGCTAGGAAGTCCAAGACCAAGGTGCTGATAGCTTCAGTATCCAGCAAGAACCCTCTTTCTTGCTAATAGACAACCAGTTTCTCACATTCAGCTGTGAGGGAGGGAGAGGAAGCAAGGTTCCTCACCAATCTTCTTGCATGTGTATGCGTGTAATTGCTCAGTCATTTCTCACTCTTTATAACTCCATGGAGTGCAGCCTGCCAGACTCCTCTCTCCATGAGATTTTCCAGGCAAGAATACTGGAGTGGGTTGCCATTTCCTACTCCAAGGGATCTTTCCAATCTTCTTATAAGGGCACTAACCCCATCACGAGGGCTCCACCCTCATCACTTAGTTATCTCCCCAAGTTTCCCTCTCAAAATGCTATCGCATTGAGGATTTGGATTTCAGTGTATGGATTTTGGGGGACATAATAATTCAGTCCATAGCCATAGCTTTATTATAAAAGAAACAAAAGAACCAGCGAAAGGCTCCAAACATGAAACTTGTGTGTCTTCAAGACGCATCACCTGCCCAGCACATCTACATTCCTCACTAACCAGGGAAATGTGCCAGAGCTTTGTGCTCAGAACTTTTATTGGGATTTCATTATGAGAGTATGGTTGAATTAATCTTAAACTGTAAGACTGAATTCAATCGCTCTCCATCCTCCACTCCCAGAAGGATTGGCTGGTATCTTGTGGTTTAAAGCCCTAATCTTTTAATCACATGGTTAGTCTTTCTGGCATGGCCAGCTCCCATCCAGCAACTATCCAGGGACCCACCTTGAGTGACCTCATTAGCATAAACTCAGGTGTGGAAAATTACCACTTGGAAAATTCCAAGGTTTAGAGATTCCTTCCTAGAAACCAGGGACAAAGACCTGCCAAGTTCTTTGTTTTACAATAGATGTGTTAGACACCCTGATTACCATCAGACATCCAATAATCTTTTGATCTACTTAAAATTTTCCCTATAATATATACACAAAATTCTGCAAATCATGAATGAACAATTTTGTGAATTTTCACAAAATGAACCTCTCCATATAACCAATACCCCAGTCAAGAAATGGAATATAGCCAGCACTCCAGAAAAACCCCTTCCTGTTACTATCCCTCCAAGGATAGCCACTCATGATTTCTAATACCATAGATTCATCTTGCCTATTTTTCAAACCCATATAAATGTAATCATTCTGTACAAACTCTTTGTGTCTGGGTATCTTTTACTCAACATCATGTGGTGGGTGTAGGTATAACAGTTCATTCTCATTGCTATATGAAACTTCACCATATGGAAAGATACAGACTCTCTAGAAATAACAAGTTGGATAATCTGACTTGGTCCAGTATCAACCCTCTGGATACTGGTTCCTACCAATTCTCTGGATCCCCTGGTTCCTTGGGTTGGTTTCATCAGCCCAAGATGAAACCAAATAAAAGAATAAAGACTAAAGACCTGTTAGTCTTTAGTCTAAGACTAAACCACTAGACCACCAGGGAAGCCCTTCCTAGTGCATTTCACTTTATACCTGTTAGTTGGTATAAAGACTAAAGACCTGTTAGCTGGTATAAACCAGATGAAACAACCTTGGGTTGGTTTCATCAACCCAAGATGAAACCAGAGTCCCAAGGAGGCAAAGTCGTTATCCAAGACAGAAACCTTGTTTTAGCACCATCAGAGTTTTCATGGGCAGGTGCCAAACCAGGGGGGCCTCAGGATGACAGCAAGGGCTGAAGAAAGATAGCAAGATGAAAGAAGGGGAAAGAAAGAACCAAGGAATAACAGACGGAAGACAGGAGGGGGAAAGAGAGCAGGGAAAGGAGGATGAGGAAGAGCAACAGAGCCAAAGAGGGAGACATGGAGAGATTAGCGGGAGAGGGAGGGGCTGGGATAAGGGGAAAGAAGGGAGGGATGCCCTCACCTTTGAGACAGGAGGCCTCCTTCTATCTTGAACACTCAGCCCTGTGAGAGTTGGAGCTGTTGGTTCTTTGGAATGTTCATCTCTGTCTTCTGTGTGATCTGGACTCTCTGCATCCAACCAGTAGCTAGGTCAAATCCATCACTGAGGTGGAACCTGAGGGTTGCAGTTCCCCTCCTTAGTCCACTTCAGGGCCACTACTGCACAGATTTTCAGTGCTGCCGTCCAGGATTTGAACTGCCTTTCCAAAGTCCCAGTTAAGACTTGCTCTCTGTAACTGGGTAGAAAACCCAGGATAAAGCTCCAACACTCACCTTCCTATCGTTGCTGTTTTGTCACTAAGTTGTGTCCAACTCTTGAGATCCCATGGATTGCAGCCTGTAATAGGATCCTCTGTCTATGAGATTCCCAGGAAAGAATACTGGAGTGGGTTGCCATTTCCTTCTCCAGGGGATCATCTCGACCCAGGGATCGAACCCGTGTCTCTTGCACTGGCTGACAGATTCTTTACAACTGAGCCCATAGGAAGCCCTCACCTTTGTATTCCTGCATCAGTGTGGATGTATGTAACTCTATCAGATATGAAAAGAAACAGGAGAAAGGAAGACAGGTCTACCGAGTAGCTACTATATGTAGCCTTATCTGATCCTCACAACAACCAGGTAAGTTAGAAATTTCGAAGCTCACTTTTTGGGTAAACACACTGAGCCTAAGACAGATTGAGACACTCTTTCGGGTAGATAGTGGTCTGGAGTATGAGAGAACGCCTGATAGAGAAGGATGGGGCTGTGGGCTCTGAACTGGCTGGTTTGTATTTAAAATGGTAAAGGACCCTTCTGGAAGAGCAGGTGGGTGCAGGACAAGTGAGGTGAGAGGCCAAGGCAAGATGACTCAGGCATATCACTGGGTTGTACAGAACAAGGTGTCTCTGATATATCCATGCAGAGCAAATGTTAAAACATTCAGTTTACGACAGTTAGAAACAGTTGATTCACACCACAGCCCTGCTCCTTCTCAAAGGACAGATGGAGACCAAGGTCATTGTGATGGGGCACAGACCTCTAGTCTCGACCCTGGCCTGACACTGTGCTGGCATCCACCAAGGTGTGTTTGGTCCCACCTTGTTCTTTGGGGGTTCCCATTGGTACCCACAGTTGAGATGTGCAACCATGCCCTCTGGTCATGAGGTCTCGCATCTTTGTCCTGATTCTAGACTCTTCATAAGCAAAGGTGCTGTCAAGCACATGTATGTTCCCACTGAGGTATGCAAGAGCCCCTGAAGTCACAAGAGTGGAGGTGGCTGACCTGGATATATCCCCTAGAAGTCTTCCCTCCCCCATTTCTAATTTACCCACTTTGTGGTACTACATACTTCCAGTATCTTGATGAACTTAGGACTTCTTTAACAGGGCCTGGGCAGTCCCCATGTAACACCAAATTCCTTAAAGAACAAATCCTCTTGTTCCTGGAGTTCCCCTAGAAATTTCTGGTTATTTCTAACATACAAGGAGTTTTCTATGCCCACATCTTTATTCTTAGTTGAATTCTTTCTTTGTTTTCCTGGGAAGCCTCTTAGCTTAGTCTTCATGACAGAAGTTCCAGGGGAAGAAGTTGATAAATAAATAAGATAAAAATATCACTCCCTGGTGATTAAACTGTTATACAGAGTGAAGTAAGTCAGAAAGAGAAAAACACTGTATATTAATGCATATATATGGAATCTAGAAAAATGATACTGATGAACCTATTTGCAGGGAAGGAATAGAGACACAGACATAGAGAACAGATATAATGGGGGAAGGAGAGGGTAGGATGAACTGAGAGAGTGGCATTGAAACATATACACTACCATCAAAGAAAATGGGAATTCTCAAGGAGAACATTTCCATGTGTTTTTGATAGAGTAACAATTCATCATCTATCCTTTTGAGAATCAAAGGGAGGATTATTAAAAATTTCACTGAGACAACTTTTATAAACTAGGGACTGATTCAGTTCAAGTAGAGCACAGAGCCACTCTGGGCTTCCACAGTAGCTCAGCTGGTAAAGAAACTGCCTGCAACGCAGGAGACCTCAGTTTGATTCCTGGGTCAAGAAGATCCCCTGGAGAAGGGACAGGCTACCCACTCCAGTATTCTTGGGCTTCCCTGGTGGCTCAGACACTAAAGAATCTACCTGCAGTGCGGGATACCTCGGTTCGATCCCTGGGTTGGAAGATCCCCTGGAGGAGGGCATGGCAACCCACTTGAGTATTCTTGCCTGGAGAAACCCCATGGATAGAGAAGCCTGGCATCTACCATCCATAGGGTCACAAAGAGTCAGACACCACTGAGCAACTAAGCACGGTACAGAGTCACTATAGCGATACAGTTAAGCCAAGGAAAAGCTGGAATTGAGATTCCCTGTAGGCAATGGCACCCCACTCCAGTACTCTCGCTGGAGAATCCCATGGACGGAGGAGCCTGGTAGGCTGCAGTCCATGGGGTCGCTAAGTGTCAGACAGGATTGAGCGACTTCCCTTTCACTTTTCACTTTCATGCATTGGAGAAGGAAATGGCAACCAACTCCAGTGTTCTTGCCTGGAGAATCCCGGGGACGGGGGAGCCTGGTGGGCTGCCGTCTATGGGGTCGCACAGAGTCGGACACGACTGAAGCGACTTAGCAGCAGCAGCAGCACTTTAAGTAGCAGCAGGACATCCTACTGGGGGTGCTCCCCACAACTATTAGCATTATTATTGCCCATCAATATGTCACAGTCAAAGATTTGCTTCATCTTTCAGTGTGATTGCCATTGATTTTTGAAGCCCACATCTTCTTCCCCAGGGAAACACATCTTCAGTGAAATCATGGAAGGAAATGGAAAAGAAGGAAGTGATTTATAGGCATTTATTTTATGGGCATGGCTTTGGGCTTCTCAGAGGATTATCCAGGAACAACGGCATCAGAGTTACCCAGATAGTTGTGAAGACAGACTCCCTTGTCCTGAGAAGGACCTACCACGTCAGGATCTCTGGGGATGCAGTGGGGAAATGTGTGTTTTTAACAAGTCCCATAGAGATTTTTCAGTGTATAGTGAGGCACGCAGAAGGCCACCACCCCCAGAAAATCCAGGTGGCAGTAATCATGCCCTGAGTTTGCTCCTAGACTTTCTGGCTGCAGGATCTCAGGTCTGAGATGGACTGTGTAACTCCCACCCCTTCAGAAAAAGACTCCAGTCAACCCCCCAGCCAGGGTGTTCTGTAGAGCCCTCAGATTCCCAGGGGATAGGCCAGCCCTGGTTCACTGTGTGCAAAGCTGGTTGGGGTCTTGGAGCAGAGAGAGCAGGTTCTTGGCGGTGGCATCTGCCAGGAGGAGCAAGTAATAGGCCTGATTTATGACACTCAGCATGGGACCTGGCTGCTGAGCTCAATCCCTGTGGCTCCCCACGTTGGGGTTCATGTGCTGTAACCAGCCTGGAAATTGGAGAGGAATTTACCCCCTGCTGCCGAACATTACATAACAATCAAGGGAAACAAGCAGAGGCAGGAGGGGGCCCCCTCCTCAGCTGGCACTGGCAGCCTGGCGCTGCTAAGAAGGCAGGGCTAGGAGCCTTCGGCTGGGGCTCTCATGCTGATGGAAATAGGGTGGCCCAGGCAGAGGTGGCATCACAGCCTGCCAAGGAACCAGCAGCAGCCCAGAAACTTCTAGACAGAATGGATGAAGAGGCGAGCTCCAAGTGTGGAGGAGGCTGCTATCTAAACCCGTGTCACAGGTCATAACAGCACTTAGGGACCATGTAATCCATCAGTGATTCCCTGATTGGCAACCGGGAGTGGCTCCAATAGAACTTGAAATTAACACCTGCAGCATGAGAGCATGAAATAAAATGAAGAGGGGCAGGAAGACAGGAGCGGCTCAGCACAGGCTTCATGGTGAGGAGTTTGGATTTTCTTTCAGTGCCCTGGAAAGTCACTAAAGGGCCTTTCTTGCCTCTACACCAGCTACTTTCCTAGAAGCAGCATAGGCTAGAAGGGGCATGTGGGAGCTGATTGCGATAACTTAGTTCTAATGGTTTCTCAACAAATATGAATTCTTATTGGTTTATTGAAACAAGCCTAGTCGGTGCCCCAGTTGGCAACTTGGGAAGGCGCTGAGTCACCATCCAGAATAATTAAATTTCCCTGGTAGCTCAGCTGGTAAAGAATCTGTCTGTAGTGCAGGAGACCATAGCTCAATTCTTGGGTCAAGAAGACCCCCTGGAGAAGGGATAGGCTACCCACTCCAGTATTCTTGGGCTTCCCTGGTGGCTCAGACACTAAAGAATCTGCCTGCAATGCGGGAGACCTGAGTTTGATCCCTGGATTGGAAGATCCCCTGGAGGAGGGCATGGCAACCCACTCTATTATTCTTGCCTGGAGAATCCCAGAGGACAGAGGAGCCTGGAGGGTTACGGTTCATGAGTTCGCAAAGAGGTGAACATGACTGACCCACTAAGCACACCACTTGATAAGATGCTTGGACCTCGGAGACACTCTCCCTTTCTGAACAAAGCACCAAAACAAGGATTGCAAGGATTCCAAATATCACTCTTAATCGCTGACTTTATCACTAATAAAATGTGCTGGCCTAGAAATTTGACAACTGTTTTTCAATGGGGCAACTTTTTCTTCCCATGAAATCTTGCATAGACATCTGATGCATTTATTACCAAGCAAGTAAATGATTCTTCTTCAGTCAACGGGTATTTCTTGAGTCACCATCCAGGATAATTAAATTTCCCTGGTAGCTCAGCTTGTAAAGAATCTGTCTGTAGTGCAGGAGAGCACAGTTCGATTCCTGGGTCNGACTCGAACTCCAGATCTCTCATTTCCTGTTCTGCATGTTCTTATGATCTCTGCTCTCTCCCCTTCAATACAGGGGTAATAATTACTTCACCTACAGGGCTGTTGTAAGGAAAAGTGAGGTCAGCAGCATTTAGAAAGCACTTGGCAATGTGCTGTTTGTTTCACTAGCATTTTCCTGGATCAGATTGAAAAATTCCAGATCATGTTAAAAGGAGAGAGAGGACTCAGGCTGCAGAAACTTTGTAAGGCAGGAGTTAAAGGTCAAAGGCGGCTGCAGAGAGAATGAGCCCTTGACTAACGCTTAGTAGTCTGTGGAGATGCTGTCAAGGTACCTTCCACATCTCCTGGGAACCCTGGAGATCCTGAAGCTGTGCTGGACAGTTCCCATACACTAAGAAGCCTCTCAGCTCAAGCACCTGTTACCATTCTGCCTGGCACTACTCACTACTGGGGAAACAAGATAGGCCAGCACGCAGGACAGTCCAGAAATGCTACCAGAGAATTAAGACAAGGTGCTTAGTTGCTCAGTCATGTCCAGTTCTTTGAGACCCCAGGGACTGTATCCTGCCAGGCTCTTCTGTCCATGCGATTTTCCAAGGAAGAGTACTGAAGTGGGTTGCCGTAGCTTCCTCCAGGAGATCTTTCCCACCAAGGGATTGAACCTGCGTCTCCTGTATTGCAGGTGAATTCTTTACCTGCTAAGTCATCAGGGAAGACAATAAGCAGCAGCCGTCCATCTGTGAGAGGCAGGAGTACTGGTAAACGCCCCAGCATCTGTGATCTTCAGTGGATAATTCTGAGAAGCATCACACACTTCTCAGAGGGTCTCCAGCATAACTGAGCCCCGGTTACTGACAGCCATACCCTCCATCAATAACACATTGCTGATGACTGTTTTCTCCTATCTCTCTTTCCTACTTTCTCATTCACTATGCTGCCTAGGGTCACCTCTCAAATTAATTGCCTGCACTCAGATTCTTGTCTCAGTGTCTGCTTTGGGTGGTGTCTCAATCAAAATACTCTTCCTCTACCTTTCCTCCCCCTCTCAGCTCCCCACTCCACCCCTCCTCCTGGAATAAGCTGGAGTAGGAAATCATAGTGCCAATCATTAATTTATCCATCCTTCTAATGGAGGAAAAATGGTAGCTTGTCCCAAGCCCTCCCTGACTGATTGCACAAATGTCGAGCATTGTCCCAATAAGCTGCAAGTCTGCCCACCACCCATGATGGACGCTGGTAAGAACTTTGCATTTGGGGGCTATTTCTCACTAGGGTTCTTCCCCAAACAAAAGGGAAAATTGTATGTATACCCAGAGTTCAGTGGGATACCCTGCAGAGCCAGGCTCCCATCCCTGCAAATTATTTTTTGCTAATCAATATGTTTAATAAATAATATTCCAGTTGATTTCATTACTGGCAATACACAAATCAATAGAAGGTTATTGCATGATAACTTCCCATTGATATTGTAATCTTCCTGATTTAATAAATGTTGCTTTTCTGAGGATCGCTGTTTGCATTTGGAATTGAAGGAAGAAGGACAAAAAGAAAAATAATTCCATTGCAGGACTGAAGCTGTGGTTTAATAAGAAAGTGCAATGAGAGGAAGGGGACTTTCTCAGCTTCTGTCTACAGTGACCTGAACTGTGGCCCAGCCCCACGTGGATCCAGATAATTCCTCTTTCTTAGATTCCCAAGAAGAATGAAGGGAAAGTCTTGACTGGAAGGCTTTCCAGAAACCCCTTAGCAGAGGAGCTAATCATTTCTTTCTTTTGAAAATTTGGCCAGGAACTCCTGTGAATGAAAACCCCAATGGGAAGAAGATGAATGGTATAAAATTATAACCCTGAAGCTTCAAGTGTGTTCTCAAATCCTGGAGGAGCAAAGCCACAAGTGGCCTGGGCAACTGTCCACTGTAAAGAGTCCCAATTACCAGGCCATCAGTGATGGCACCAGAAGCACCCAGCACAGTTAAAATAGAGATTCCTGGGGCCCCATTGCAGAGATGACAATCTCAGTAGGACTGACATGGGGCCAGGGAAAATGCATTATTTAATTCTTTATTGAAGTATAGGGTCTTATTATGGAGAAGGCAATGGCACCCTACTCCAGTACTCTTGCCTGGAAAATCCATAGATGGAGGAGGCTGGTAGGCTGCAGTCCATGGGGGCATTAAGAGTTGGACATCACTGACTGAGCAACTTCACTTTCACTTTTTTTCTTCCTTGAATTGGAGAAGGAAATGGCAACCTACTCCAGTGTTCTTGCCTGGAGAATCCCAGGGATGGGGGAGCCTGGTGGGCTGCTGTCTATGGGGTCACAGAGTCGGACACGACTGAAGTGACGCAGCAGCCGCAGCAGCAGCAGTGTATTATTAAAGACTAAATTTTAAAAGACAAGTAATCATGACTACCATATAAACATAACATTAAGATGTGTTGAAGATTGTATTTAACTCATCAATTAACTAGAAAACCAGTAAACTGTTATAATGGGTTGAAAGAAGAACTCGAAGTACCACACCATTATGCTTGATTCATTCATGTTGAAATGAATGCACAAATAGATGTGAACAGGGTTTTGATACTACTTAGGGGAGAGGGATCCATCATCCCTCCATCGCCAGATATGAGTTCGCCTGCCCACAGACAAGTACCACTTGCAATGCTATCAGTTAACTACAGCTAACAGGTATAAAATAAAAGGCACTAAGAGGGGCTTCCCTGGTAGTCTGTGGCTAACACTCGAGCTCCCCGTGTAGGAGGCCCAGGTTCCATCTCTGATCAGAGAACTGGATCCCATATGCCGCAACTAAGAGTTCCCATGCTGGAGCCAAGAGTTTGAACTCTGGTCAGGGAACTGGATCTAAAAAAATCTTGCATGCCTCAACTGAACGATCTCACATGCTACAGCGAAGTCCTGGTGCAGACAAATAAAGATATTTTTAATGGCACTAAGAATCATAGATCCAGAAAACCCAGAAGGGTGTCCTAATACAATTCTGACACTAACAATTTGGAGTTAGGTCACAGTTCACAGGTTTAGGGCACTGTTCACAGCTGCCCTCACTTCAAACCCAGTTACATACTTGAAGGTCCTCAAGCCATGCACAGTTCTGATGAACTGTAAACACATTTGGAGGTTCCCACTGGTCCAGCAAGTTTAACTATTTACTTGAACAAATCGAAGAACCCAGGTAAGTTCTATGCTTATAATTATAGCTGTCTTAGTAGCTGAGGCTACTATAACAAGATACCATCGACTAGATGGCTTAAACAATAAACATTGATTTCTCGGAGTTCTGGAGGCTAGGAAGTCCAAGACCAAGGTGCTGATAGCTTCAGTATCCAGCAAGAACCCTCTTTCTTGCTAATAGACAACCAGTTTCTCACATTCAGCTGTGAGGGAGGGAGAGGAAGCAAGGTTCCTCACCAATCTTCTTGCATGTGTATGCGTGTAATTGCTCAGTCATTTCTCACTCTTTATAACTCCATGGAGTGCAGCCTGCCAGACTCCTCTCTCCTTGAGATTTTCCAGGCAAGAATACTGGAGTGGGTTGCCATTTCCTACTCCAAGGGATCTTTCCAATCTTCTTATAAGGGCACTAACCCCATCACGAGGGCTCCACCCTCATCACTTAGTTATCTCCCCAAGTTTCCCTCTCAAAATGCTATCACATTGAGGATTTGGATTTCAGTGTATGGATTTGGGGGGACATAATAATTCAGTCCATAGCCATAGCTTTATTATAAAAGAAACAAAAGAACCAGCGAAAGGCTCCAAACATGAAACTTGTGTGTCTTCAAGACGCATCACCTGCCCAGCACATCTACATTCCTCACTAACCAGGGAAATGTGCCAGAGCTTTGTGCTCAGAACTTTTATTGGGATTTCATTATGAGAGTATGGTTGAATTAATCTTAAACTGTAAGATTGAATTCAATCACTCTCCATCCTCCACTCCCAGAAGGATTGGCTGGTATCTTGTGGTTTAAAGCCCTAATCTTTTAATCACATGGTTAGTCTTTCTGGCATGGCCAGCTCCCATCCAGCAACTATCCAGGGACCCACCTTGAGTGACCTCATTAGCATAAACTCAGGTGTGGAAAATTACCACTTGGAAAATTCCAAGGTTTAGAGATTCCTTCCTAGAAACCAGGGACAAAGACCTGCCAAGTTCTTTGTTTTACAATAGATGTGTTAGACACCCTGATTACCATCAGACATCCAGTAATCTTTTGATCTACTTAAAATTTTCCCTATAATATATACACAAAATTCTGCAAATCATGAATGAACAATTTTGTGAATTTTCACAAAATGAACCTCTCCATATAACCAATACCCCAGTCAAGAAATGGAATATAGCCAGCACTCCAGAAAAACCCCTTCCTGTTACTATCCCTCCAAGGATAGCCACTCATGATTTCTAATACCATAGATTCATCTTGCCTATTTTTCAAACCCATATAAATGTAATCATTCTGTACAAACTCTTTGTGTCTGGGTATCTTTTACTCAACATCATGTGGTGGGTGTAGGTATAACAGTTCATTCTCATTGCTATATGAAACTTCACCATGTGGAAAGATACAGACTCTCTAGAAATAACAAGTTGGATAATCTGACTTGGTCCAGTATCAACCCTCTGGATACTGGTTCCTACCAATTCTCTGGATCCCCTGGTTCCTTGGGTTGGTTTCATCAGCCCAAGATGAAACCAAATAAAAGAATAAAGACTAAAGACCTGTTAGTCTTTAGTCTAAGACTAAACCACTAGACCACCAGGGAAGCCCTTCCTAGTGCATTTCACTTTATACCTGTTAGTTGGTATAAAGACTAAAGACCTGTTAGCTGGTATAAACCAGATGAAACAACCTTGGGTTGGTTTCATCAACCCAAGATGAAACCAGAGTCCCAAGGAGGCAAAGTCGTTATCCAAGACAGAAACCTTGTTTTAGCACCATCAGAGTTTTCATGGGCAGGTGCCAAACCAGGGGGGCCTCAGGATGACAGCAAGGGCTGAAGAAAGATAGCAAGATGAAAGAAGGGGAAAGAAAGAACCAAGGAATAACAGACGGAAGACAGGAGGGGGAAAGAGAGCAGGGAAAGGAGGATGAGGAAGAGCAACAGAGCCAAAGAGGGAGACATGGAGAGATTAGCGGGAGAGGGAGGGGCTGGGATAAGGGGAAAGAAGGGAGGGATGCCCTCACCTTTGAGACAGGAGGCCTCCTTCTATCTTGAACACTCAGCCCTGTGAGAGTTGGAGCTGTTGGTTCTTTGGAATGTTCATCTCTGTCTTCTGTGTGATCTGGACTCTCTGCATCCAACCAGTAGCTAGGTCAAATCCATCACTGAGGTGGAACCTGAGGGTTGCAGTTCCCCTCCTTAGTCCACTTCAGGGCCACTACTGCACAGATTTTCAGTGCTGCCGTCCAGGATTTGAACTGCCTTTCCAAAGTCCCAGTTAAGACTTGCTCTCTGTAACTGGGTAGAAAACCCAGGATAAAGCTCCAACACTCACCTTCCTATCGTTGCTGTTTTGTCACTAAGTTGTGTCCAACTCTTGAGATCCCATGGATTGCAGCCTGTAATAGGATCCTCTGTCTATGAGATTCCCAGGAAAGAATACTGGAGTGGGTTGCCATTTCCTTCTCCAGGGGATCATCTCGACCCAGGGATCGAACCCGTGTCTCTTGCACTGGCTGACAGATTCTTTACAACTGAGCCCATAGGAAGCCCTCACCTTTGTATTCCTGCATCAGTGTGGATGTATGTAACTCTATCAGATATGAAAAGAAACAGGAGAAAGGAAGACAGGTCTACCGAGTAGCTACTATATGTAGCCTTATCTGATCCTCACAACAACCAGGTAAGTTAGAAATTTCGAAGCTCACTTTTTGGGTAAACACACTGAGCCTAAGACAGATTGAGACACTCTTTCGGGTAGATAGTGGTCTGGAGTATGAGAGAACGCCTGATAGAGAAGGATGGGGCTGTGGGCTCTGAACTGGCTGGTTTGTATTTAAAATGGTAAAGGACCCTTCTGGAAGAGCAGGTGGGTGCAGGACAAGTGAGGTGAGAGGCCAAGGCAAGATGACTCAGGCATATCACTGGGTTGTACAGAACAAGGTGTCTCTGATATATCCATGCAGAGCAAATGTTAAAACATTCAGTTTACGACAGTTAGAAACAGTTGATTCACACCACAGCCCTGCTCCTTCTCAAAGGACAGATGGAGACCAAGGTCATTGTGATGGGGCACAGACCTCTAGTCTCGACCCTGGCCTGACACTGTGCTGGCATCCACCAAGGTGTGTTTGGTCCCACCTTGTTCTTTGGGGGTTCCCATTGGTACCCACAGTTGAGATGTGCAACCATGCCCTCTGGTCATGAGGTCTCGCATCTTTGTCCTGATTCTAGACTCTTCATAAGCAAAGGTGCTGTCAAGCACATGTATGTTCCCACTGAGGTATGCAAGAGCCCCTGAAGTCACAAGAGTGGAGGTGGCTGACCTGGATATATCCCCTAGAAGTCTTCCCTCCCCCATTTCTAATTTACCCACTTTGTGGTACTACATACTTCCAGTATCTTGATGAACTTAGGACTTCTTTAACAGGGCCTGGGCAGTCCCCATGTAACACCAAATTCCTTAAAGAACAAATCCTCTTGTTCCTGGAGTTCCCCTAGAAATTTCTGGTTATTTCTAACATACAAGGAGTTTTCTATGCCCACATCTTTATTCTTAGTTGAATTCTTTCTTTGTTTTCCTGGGAAGCCTCTTAGCTTAGTCTTCATGACAGAAGTTCCAGGGGAAGAAGTTGATAAATAAATAAGATAAAAATATCACTCCCTGGTGATTAAACTGTTATACAGAGTGAAGTAAGTCAGAAAGAGAAAAACACTGTATATTAATGCATATATATGGAATCTAGAAAAATGATACTGATGAACCTATTTGCAGGGAAGGAATAGAGACACAGACATAGAGAACAGACATAATGGGGGAAGGAGAGGGTAGGATGAACTGAGAGAGTGGCATTGAAACATATACACTACCATCAAAGAAAATGGGAATTCTCAAGGAGAACATTTCCATGTGTTTTTGATAGAGTAACAATTCATCATCTATCCTTTTGAGAATCAAAGGGAGGATTATTAAAAATTTCACTGAGACAACTTTTATAAACTAGGGACTGATTCAGTTCAAGTAGAGCACAGAGCCACTCTGGGCTTCCACAGTAGCTCAGCTGGTAAAGAAACTGCCTGCAACGCAGGAGACCTCAGTTTGATTCCTGGGTCAAGAAGATCCCCTGGAGAAGGGACAGGCTACCCACTCCAGTATTCTTGGGCTTCCCTGGTGGCTCAGACACTAAAGAATCTACCTGCAGTGCGGGATACCTCGGTTCGATCCCTGGGTTGGAAGATCCCCTGGAGGAGGGCATGGCAACCCACTTGAGTATTCTTGCCTGGAGAAACCCCATGGATAGAGAAGCCTGGCATCTACCATCCATGGGGTCACAAAGAGTCAGACACCACTGAGCAACAAAGCACGGTACAGAGTCACTATAGCGATACAGTTAAGTCAAGGAAAAGCTGGAACTGAGATTCCCTGTAGGCAATGGCACCCCACTCCAGTACTCTCGCTGGAGAATCCCATGGACGGAGGAGCCTGGTAGGCTGCAGTCCATGGGGTCGCTAAGTGTCAGACAGGATTGAGCGACTTCCCTTTCACTTTTCACTTTCATGCATTGGAGAAGGAAATGGCAACCAACTCCAGTGTTCTTGCCTGGAGAATCCCGGGGAAAGGGGAGCCTGGTGGGCTGCCGTCTATGGGGTCGCACAGAGTCAGACACGACTGAAGCGACTTAGCAGCAGCAGCAGCACTTTAAGTAGCAGCAGGACATCCTACTGGGGGTGCTCCCCACAACTATTAGCATTATTATTGCCCATCAATATGTCACAGTCAAAGATTTGCTTCATCTTTCAGTGTGATTGCCATTGATTTTTGAAGCCCACATCTTCTTCCCCAGGGAAACACATCTTCAGTGAAATCATGGAAGGAAATGGAAAAGAAGGAAGTGATTTATAGGCATTTATTTTATGGGCATGGCTTTGGGCTTCTCAGAGGATTATCCAGGAACAACGGCATCAGAGTTACCCAGATAGTTGTGAAGACACTGACTCCCTTGTCCTGAGAAGGACCTACCACGTCAGGATCTCTGGGGATGCAGCAGGGAAATGTGTGTTTTTAACAAGTCCCATAGAGATTTTTCAGTGTATAGTGAGGCACACAGAAGACCACCACCCCCAGAAAATCCAGGTGGCAGTAATCATGCCCTGAGTTTGCTCCTAGACTTTCTGGCTGCAGGATCTCAGGTCTGAGATGGACTGTGTAACTCCCACCCCTTCAGAAAAAGACTCCAGTCAACCCCCCAGCCAGGGTGTTCTGTAGAGCCCTCAGATTCCCAGGGGATAGGCCAGCCCTGGTTCACTGTGTGCAAAGCTGGTTGGGGTCTTGGAGCAGAGAGAGCAGGTTCTTGGCGGTGGCATCTGCCAGGAGGAGCAAGTAATAGGCCTGATTTATGACACTCAGCATGGGACCTGGCTGCTGAGCTCAATCCCTGTGGCTCCCCACGTTGGGGTTCATGTGCTGTAACCAGCCTGGAAATTGGAGAGGAATTTACCCCCTGCTGCCGAACATTACATAACAATCAAGGGAAACAAGCAGAGGCAGGAGGGGGCCCCCTCCTCAGCTGGCACTGGCAGCCTGGCGCTGCTAAGAAGGCAGGGCTAGGAGCCTTGGGCTGGGGCTCTCATGCTGATGGAAATAGGGTGGCCCAGGCAGAGGTGGCATCACAGCCTGCCAAGGAACCAGCAGCAGCCCAGAAACTTCTAGACAGAATGGATGAAGAGGCGAGCTCCAAGTGTGGAGGAGGCTGCTATCTAAACCCGTGTCACAGGTCATAACAGCACTTAGGGACCATGTAATCCATCAGTGATTCCCTGATTGGCAACCGGGAGTGGCTCCAATAGAACTTGAAATTAACACCTGCAGCATGAGAGCATGAAATAAAATGAAGAGGGGCAGGAAGACAGGAGCAGCTCAGCACAGGCTTCATGGTGAGGAGTTTGGATTTTCTTTCAGTGCCCTGGAAAGTCACTAAAGGGCCTTTCTTGCCTCTACACCAGCTACTTTCCTAGAAGCAGCATAGGCTAGAAGGGGCATGTGGGAGCTGATTGCGATAACTTAGTTCTAATGGTTTCTCAACAAATATGAATTCTTATTGGTTTATTGAAACAAGCCTAGTCGGTGCCCCAGTTGGCAACTTGGGAAGGCGCTGAGTCACCATCCAGAATAATTAAATTTCCCTGGTAGCTCAGCTGGTAAAGAATCTGTCTGTAGTGCAGGAGACCATAGCTCAATTCTTGGGTCAAGAAGACCCCCTGGAGAAGGGATAGGCTACCCACTCCAGTATTCTTGGGCTTCCCTGGTGGCTCAGACACTAAAGAATCTGCCTGCAATGCGGGAGACCTGAGTTTGATCCCTGGATTGGAAGATCCCCTGGAGGAGGGCATGGCAACCCACTCTATTATTCTTGCCTGGAGAATCCCAGAGGACAGAGGAGCCTGGAGGGTTACGGTCCATGAGTTCGCAAAGAGGTGAACATGACTGACCCACTAAGCACACCACTTGATAAGATGCTTGGACCTCGGAGACACTCTCCCTTTCTGAACAAAGCACCAAAACAAGGATTGCAAGGATTCCAAATATCACTCTTAATCGCTGACTTTATCACTAATAAAATGTGCTGGCCTAGAAATTTGCCAACTGTTTTTCAATGGGGCAACTTTTTCTTCCCATGAAATCTTGCATAGACATCTGATGCATTTATTACCAAGCAAGTAAATGATTCTTCTTCAGTCAACGGGTATTTCTTGAGTCACCATCCAGGATAATTAAATTTCCCTGGTAGCTCAGCTTGTAAAGAATCTGTCTGTAGTGCAGGAGAGCACAGTTCGATTCCTGGGTCAAGAGTCCTATTCCCTGAGGGCAGGGAGTACGTCTGTCTCTTTAATGGTTGTATTGCTGGTACCCAGAAGAGCATCTAGTACACAAGAAGCATGGTAAATCTTTGTTCCAGTTGGAAGAAGAAGGGGTCGAAGAGATGAATTTTCATTAAGGAATCAAATATTAAGTGAACACCTACTGTGCATCAAGCCTTATAGTGAGTGCTTGAGATAAAATGGTGACTGAATCATCACAGCCTTGCCCCTATTTTGCTGATAGCCTAGTAGGAGAAAATGAACATTCATCATCATAAATTTACAACTGAAGTGCATGCTGGAAAATGTAGAGGAAACTGATCTAGTCAGTGGAAGGGCAGGAAGTCTTCCTGGAAGGAGGGGTTACTTCATTTAAGACCTAAAGGAAAGGTAATATTTAACGAGGTAATTGGGACAGGGGAGGATGGAATTGTATTCCAGTTAGAAGGAACAACATATACAAAGCCCCCCAACAGAAAATGTATGGCCTCCTGGCCTTATCTTTCAACCATCACATGTCTGCATTGGCCTGTTTTACATACTGGGCTTCCAAGATAACATTCTTTAGAAAAAATTGTTTGACAGCTAAAACACAAATGCTGGAAGTCTAGACAACCAAGTGACCTCTAAGGGCCCTACCAGATCTTAAAATTCTCTATGTACAGACTCAAAGGAGTGGGGCAGTGGCCTGTATGCATGGGTCAGGGCCAGAAGTCAGGGATCAAAGGTGACTGAACAGACCCACGGCTTTGAGTGGTGAGCTGTGGCTAATGAAAAAACAATGTTCATTTGTTTGGGGTAGGGTGGGGGAGAGAGTTTCCTCCACATTGAAGACATACATATTGCTGTTCTAGTCATTTCTAATTGAGTTCAACATCTTAAAGTGGATTCTCAGGAGCAGGTATCTATTTGCCTTCACATCTCATAAAATCCAATCTGTTAATTTCATTTCATATATTCATTCATCCAATATTCACTGAGAATGTATTTTAAGACATGTCCGTGGTGACATATGCACAATGGAGATTAACAGGACATGGTCTCAGCCCTTGTGGAGATCAAAATTGTACACACTTACTAGAAATCTAATATTTAACCTTGAATAACTGCTATTGGCCAGTTACTGTACAAGACACTTTACATCGATCATCTTCTTCAGTTCTCACAAGAAATTCACAAGATAAATACTAGCTCCATTTCAGATTTGAAAAATGAGTTTTAGAGAGGTTAAACAACTGCTTCAAGATCACACAGTGGGAAACCAGGATCCAAATTCAAGCGCATCTAACTGCAAAGCCTGCCTTCATGACCACCACAGTCTAATACTTCAATGAAGGAACTAGAACAAAGAAAATCACAAAGAAAAAGAATAAGCTATAAGTAAAAGTTTACCAGATCTCATTCTGAAAAGGATTTTTGAAGTATAACAGAAAGGCAAAAATTTCAAAAAAAAAAAAAAAAAGTGATAACAATGACTATACAAAACTTAAAATTTCTGCTTGTCAAAAATACCATATAACAACTTAAGAAGTAAATAAGAAATAGCAAAAAAAAAACCTTTCAACAGGTATGATAGACAAAGCTTTCATAGCCACAATATAAAAACTTGTTATAAATCTGTAAGTTAAAAAAAGGCCTCTTGCCTAGAAATATGGACAAAAGATACAGTTCTCAAAAGGATAGAATAAAAAATGACCAAGAAGCACACGCAAAATTATTATAAAAGTCTTAATAATCAAGAAAGTGAACAATTTTAGAGCCAGTGATACATCTTGCTTTTTCACTATGAAATTTGCAAAGATTAAAAAAATCAAAATAACCCTATGGCTGATGAATGTGCTGTGAAATGAACGTGCCCATACACTACAGCAGTGTCTGGGGAGCATTTGACAATATGAATTAAGGGCCTTTAAAAAGATTATAACCTTTAACTCAATAATTTTACTTTAGAAATTTATCAGAGATGCAGACAAAGATGTGTACAGCAAGATGTTCAGCACAGCATTATTTATAGTATGAAGAAACTGTAAATCAAGCTAAAGTCCAACAATAGGCAGACAGCTAAATCAATTCCGGTGCATCCAAATGATAAGGCAATAGGTACCCATTAAGAATTGTATTTTTGAAGAAACTTTAGAAGCATGATTCATTTATTTATGTACTCAGAAGGAAATACACCAGAATATATTAACTGTTACAGAGGCAGATCATGGTGGCCAAATTGAGGGTTTTGTCTTATGTCTGCCTCTATTTTTTTCCAATTTTTCTGCAATTTATCTGTATTACTTTGCAATAATAAATATATGTGCATTTCTTTTACTTTGTAAATGAACATGCACAAAACTCCGCTCTTCACTTTCTTTGCTGAAACTCACTTCTCTAAATTCCTTCTGTAATTGACCAAAAAATCCTGAGTCACCTCCTATCACCTTCTTGTTTAATCCACCTCACCTTGCCAGGTTTACCATTTTATTACTTCACTTAGGGTTCTTGTGACCTTGTGTCCAGACTGCAGCCCCAGTCCCTTAA
This sequence comes from Raphicerus campestris, assembly GCA_006410735.1. NCBI lineage: Eukaryota > Metazoa > Chordata > Mammalia > Artiodactyla > Bovidae > Raphicerus > Raphicerus campestris. The sequence goes on along the minus strand of SJYW01019255.1, from coordinate 220,234 downwards.
CTGATGCCCTGATTAGAACTTCCAATCCCACCCTGAACTCTCCTCAAGTTCACTTAACATTCCACTGCCAGGTTAATCCTCCAGAAGCTAAAATAATAATCTGCTGCTCCCGTGCTCCAAAACCTTGAAGGACTTTCTAGTTCCTAAGAATAAAATTCCAAAGTCCTTTATCTGGAGTATAAACAGATACTGCCAAAGAGGAGATGTGATTTATAATTCTTATGGTCTTGAGTTTGCATGCAAAATTCTGTGTCTACTCTGTAGACACCTCTAATGTTTTCAGTGATACTAAATTGCTTCATTCCTGAACTTAATCTTCCATTTTGCCCTTATCTACCTTCCCTAGGGGCTCAGTGGTAAAGAATCCACCTGCCAATGCAGGAGACACAGGTTCAACCCCTGGTCCAGTAAGATCCTGCCTGCTGCAGAGCCACTCTGTCCATGCGACACAACTAAAGAATTCGCCTACAATACAGGAGATGCAGTATCGATCCCTGGGTCTGGAAGATGCCCTGAAGGAGGAAATGGCAACCCACTCCAGTATTCTTGCTTGGGAAATCCCATGGACAGAGGAGCCTGGCAGGCTACCGTCCATGGCGTCACAGAAGAGTCAGACACAAGTTAGTGTCTAAACAACCACCACCACCCAATAGTTCACCCAAATTGGTCCTTCTCCACGCTTTTCCTACAATGTACCCAGCACACAGTGGAAGTTTGTGGGTGGCAGAGGGGTTGTCAGACCTGAAGACAAGCCAGCATCCCCCTGACCCGGGCCTCACAGAGTCTCTCTTCCGCTATAACTGTGATACTCTTTTATTTAAAGGATGGCAAAGGGGCTATGACCTGAAAAAAAAAAAAAAATCAATGACTCTCCACTAATAAAGGTCCTTATGCAGTAAATGTGCTCTTGGGAAGCCAGATCCTGCCCTTCTCCACGGCGCTGGCCTGATGCCCCGGAGTGATTTACTCTGCGGTAATATGATGGAGCCTCCGCCATGGAAGGGAATTAAATAAAAATGCAATAAAAGAGGACAAAATCAATCTGCTTACAGTTTTGTTTAATAAAAATTCATGAAGGATGGGCAGGCAGACCTATAAGCAATGTACCAGTTCTGCCAGAGGCTGGCTGGGAATGCTGGCTCAGGCTTCGGGTCCAGGGAGGGGGCCAGCTGAGGGCTGGCTGAGTGAGCCCCCCACCCCACCAGCACTACAGGCTGGGTCCCTCCCACTGCCAGGCCAGAGGACCTGCCTGGGTGAAAGAGGCACAAACCAGCTGATGGGAGGAACCTTCACGCCAGAGAAAGGTAAAAAACGATTAGGGGCTTCCCTAGTGGTCTGGTGGTTAAGAATTAGCCTTGCACTGCAGGGGACACGGATTCAGTCTCTGGTCTGGAGTGATCCCACATGCAGCAACTAAGCCCATGAGCCACAACTACTGTGCAAGCAATCTAGAGTCGGATGACCTGAAATTACTCAGCCCACACATTACAACTACTGAAGCCTGAGCACTGTAGATCCCATGATCCTCAGCAAGAGAGGCCACGGCAATGAGAAGTCTGCACACCACAACTAGAGAGTAGCCCCTGTTTGCTGCAACTAGAGAAAGTCCACGTGCAGCAATGAAGACCCAGCACAGCCAAGGAATTAAATAAATAAGAATTTGAAAAAGACTTTCTAAAAAAAATATAGAGAGAAAGACCTTTTAGGTAGGATTTAGTTCCCTAGAAACCAAGAAGCTCCAGGTGCCGTGGAATGACAGGGACTCCCAAGCCTGACCTGAGCAAGTAATTCTTTTCTATTGTGGAAAGAACACTTATCATAACATCTACCTTCATAACAGTGTTTAGGTAAACAATACAGTGTTGTTAACTAAAGGCACAGTGCTGTACAAATCTCTAGACTTTATTCACTTTTTATAACTGAAACCTCATACCATTAAATAGCAGCTTCCTGTTGGCCACCCTGCAACCACTGGCAACCACCGTCCTACTCTCCATCTCTATGGGTTTTGCTAGTTTATATACTTCATATATATATAATATATATGTTTTAAATATATATATGTTACATACAGAAATTTATACATATAATATATATTTTATGTATGTATATACTTCATATATATAAAATATGATGCACTGGTCATGGCAAAGACCCTCTTCCAACAACTCAAGAGACGACTCTACACATGGACATCACCAGATAGATGGTCAATACCAAAATCAGGTTGATTATATTCTTTGCAGCCAAAGATGGAGAAGCTCTATACAGTCAGCAAAAACAAGACTGGGAGCTGACTGTGGCTCAGATCATGAACCCCTTATTGCCAAATTCAGACTTAAACTGAAGAAAGTAGGGAAAACCACTAGACCTTTCAGATATGACCTAAATCAAATCCCTTAGGATTATACAGTGGAATTGACAAATAGGTTCAAGGGATTAGATCTGATAGACAGAGTTCCTGAAGTACTATGGATGAAGGTTCATGATGTTGTACAGGAGGCAGGGATCAAGACCATCCCCATGGAAAAGAAATGCAAAAAGTCCAAATGATTGTCTGAGGAGGCTTTACAAATAGCTGAGAAAGGAAGAGATGCTAAAGGCAAAGGAGAAAAGGAGGGATATACCTATCTAAATGCAAAGTTCCAAAGAATAGCAAGGAGAGGTAGGAAAGCCCTCCTCAGTGATCAATGCAAATAAATAGAGGAAAACAATAGAACGGGGAAGATTAGAGATCTCTTCAAGAAAATTAGAGATACCAAGGGAACATTTCATGCAAAGATGGGCTCAATAAAGGAGAGAAGTGGTATGGACCTAACAGAAGCAGAAGACATTAAGAAAAGGTGGCAAGAATGCACAGAAGAACTGTACAAAAAGATCTTAATGACCCAAATAATAATGGTGTGATCACTCACCTAGAGGCAGACATCCAGGAATGCGAAATCAAGTGGGCTTTGCTGCAGCTGCTGCTGCTAAGTCTCTTCAGTTGTGTCCGATTCTGTGTGACCCCATAGATGGCAGCCCACCAGGCTCCCTCATCCCTGGGATTCCTCAGGCAAGGACACTGGAGTGGGTTGCCATTTCCTTCTCCAAGTGGGCCTTTGCTGTCTCACATATGAGGGTGGTGGGAGGGGGTTCAGGATTGGGAACTCATGTACACCCGTGGCGGATTCATGTCAATGTATGGCAAAACCAATACAGCATTGTAAAGTAAAAAATATAAATTAAAAAAAAAGAAGCATCAATACAAACAAAGCTAGTGGAGGTGATAGAACTCCAGCTGAGCTATTTCAAATCCTAAAAGATGATCCTGTTAATGTGCTACAGTCAATATGCCAGCAAATTTGGAAAACTCAGAAGTGGCCACAGGACTGGAAAAATCAGTTTTCATTCCAATCTCAAAGAAAGGCTATGCAAAAGAATGCTCAAACTACTGCACAACTGCACTCATCTCACATGCTAGCAAAGTAATGCTCAAAGTTCCCCAAGAAAGACTTCAACAGTACGTGAACCTAGAACTTTCAGATGTTCAAGCTGGATTTAGGAAAGGCAGAGAAAGCAGAGACCAAATTGCCAACATCCACTGAATCACTGAAAAAGCAAGAGAGTTCCAAAAATCATCTGCTTTATTGACTACACCAAAGCGTTTGACTGTGTGGATCACAACAAACTGTGGAAAATTCTTCAAAAGATGGGAATACCAGACCACCTTACCTACCTCCTGAAAAACTTGTATTCAGGTCAAGAAGCAACAGTTAGAACCGGACATGGAACAACAGACTGGTTCCGTGTCAAGATAGTATATTGTCACTCTTGTTTAACTTACGTAGAGAGTACATCATGCCAAATGCAGAGCTGGATGAAGCACAAGTTGGAATCAAGATTTCCAGGAGAAATATCAATAACCTCAGATACACAGATGACACCACCCTTATGGCAGAAAGCAAAGAGGAACCAAAGATCTTCCTGATGAAAGTGAAAGAGGAGAGTGAAAAACAAAGATCACGGCATCCATCACTTCATGGAAAATAGATGGCAAAACAGTGGAAACAGTGACAGACTTTCTTTTGGGGGGCTTCAAAATCACTGCAGGCAGTGACTGCAGCCAAGAAATTAAAAGATGCTTGCTTCTTGGAAGAAAAGCTATGACCAACCTAGACAGCATATTAAAAAGCAGAGACAACTTTGCCAACAACGGTCCATCTAGTCAAAGCTATGGTTTTTCCAGTGGTCATGTGTGGATGTGACAGTCAGACTACAAAGAAAGCTGAGTGCAGAAGAATTGATGCTTTTGAACTGTGGTGTTGGAGAAGACTCTTGAGAGTCCCTTGGACTGCAAGGAGATCCAACTAGTCAACCCTAAAGGAAATCAGTCCTGAATATTCCTTGGAAGGACCAATGGCAAAGCTGAATCCCCAATACTTTGGCCACCTGATGCAACATAGTGACTCACTGGAAAAGAGCCTGATGCAGCAGGAGAAGGGGATGACAGAGGATGAGATGATTGGATGTCATCACCAACTCGTTGGACATGAGTTTGAGCAAGCTCTGAAAGTGGTGATGGACAGGGAAGCCTGGCTTGCTGCAGTCCATGGGGTGGCAGAACAACCCCATGGCAGAACAATTGAGCAACTGAACTGATTTAAGTGCAGTCGTGCAGCATTTGTCCTTTGAGAAGTCTGGCTTATTTCACTTAACATAATGTTCTTGAGGTTCATCCATGTTGTCACATATGGAAGGATTTCATTCTTTTTTAAAGCTGAATAATACTTCACTGTATGTATAGACCTCACTTTCTTCATCCATTCAGCTATTGATGGACGTTTAAGTGGTCTCCATATCTTGGCTATTGTGAATAACGCTGCAATGAACACAAGAGAGCATATATCTCTTGGAGATCTTGATTTCAACTTTTTTTAGATGAATATCCAGAAGTGGGACTGCTAGGTTGTATGGTAATCCTCTTCTAAACTTTTTGAAGAATTATCATACCATTTTGCACAACATCTGCAACATTTTGCATTCCCACCAACAGTATGCAAGAGTTTCAATTTCTCTATATTCTTACCAATATTTATCTTTTTTTCACAATAGCCCTTAGGTATGAGATGATATCTCATTGTTTTAATTTTCATTTTCCTGATGATTAGTGATGCTGAGCATCTTTTCTTGTGCCTACTGGCCCATTTGTATGACTTCTTTGGAGAAACATCTATTCAGATTTTTTGCCGATTTTAGAGCAGTTTATTTTGGATTTTTTGGCTATTGAGTTGTAAGAGTTTCTTATATTTTTTGAATATTAATCTCATCAGATGTATGGCTTAGAAATATGTTCTCACATTTAGAACAGTATATACTATCATACAAATGGACACAAAGACCAATGGAACAGAATAAAGAGCCCGGAAACAAAGTCAAGCACATACGGTCAATTTGTCTTCAAAAAGGGTGCTAACAGACAAAATCAGTCTCTTAAAGGAAGAGTATGGGGAAACTGGATATCCACGTGCAAAATGAAATTGGGCTCTTGCCTTACACCATACACAAAAATCAACTCAAAATTGGTTAAATATTTGAATAAAAGACCTGGAACTGTTAAATTCCTAGAAGAAAACATAGGGGGAAAGTTTCACGATAATTCGGCTTGGCAAGGATTTCTTGGATATGATGCCAAAAGTACAAACAATAAAAGCAAAATTAGACAAGTGAGACTACATCAGACTAACTGAATAGCTTCTATACAGCACAGGAAAGAGTCAAGGATGAGGAGAAAACCTACAGGCTGGCTGACCAGCATTTCTTACGGTAGAAACTGTTTCTGTCTATAAAATGTTTATTTAAAATGTGCTGACTTATGCCAAAGATTTCATACCTTTGGGTGGAAGCACCAGACCAGAGACCCATTGATTTATAAAATGGATCAGTACACTATGGCTTACAGGCCAAATCTGGCCCAGCCCCTGTTTTTATATAAAGCTTTATTGGAACATGGCTCTGCACGTTTGTTTCCATACTTCCTGTGACTGCTTTGGCACTGCAGTGACAGAGTTGAGGGGCCATGTGCATGCACACATGTGTGCTAAGTCACTTCAGTCAAGTCCAACTCTGTGTGACCCTATGGACTGCAGCCTGCCAGGCTCCTTTGTCCATGGGATTCTCCAGGCAAGAATATTGGAGTGGGTTGCCGTGCCCTTCTCCAGGGTATCATCCCAAACCAGGGATCAAACCCATGTCTGTTATGTCTTCCTGCATTGACAGGCGGGTTCTTTACCACTAGCGCCACCTGGGAAGCCTGTGTAGTCATGATAGACCCTAAATATTTACTGTGCCATGCCATGCTTAGTCGTTCAGTCATGTCCTACACTTTACAACCCCATGGACTGTAGCCCGCCAGGCTCCTCTGGCCATGCGGATTCTCTAGGCAAGACTACTAGAGTGGGTTGCCATGCCCTCCTCCAGGGGATCTTCCTGACCCAGGAATCAAACCAGGGTCTCCTACATTGCAAACAGATTATTTATCAGCTGAACTATCAGGGAAGCCCCATCTGGCCTTTATCAGAAAGGTGTGCAGTCTTCTGATCAATATCTCAAGGATTCTCATTTATCTCCTACACTAACTCATGTTCCCATTCAACAGAAACTTCATAAGCTCTCACATGCCAGGCACTATCCATGGATTTGAGAGAGACTAGAAACAAATAAGATTGGTGATCCTACACATAAGGGGTTTTATTGATTTTTTTTATTGTTAAATAACAATTTATAACACACTTATTGGTTCAAACAATACTTATTTATTATTTCACAATTTTACAGGTCAAAAGCCCAACAAGTGGGCTCATCTGAGGTCTCCACTCAGTTTCAAGGCAGACTCAAGGTGTGGGTCAGGCTGGACTCCTATCTGGAGGCTCAGGGAAAGAATTCAGTTCTCAGCTCATTCAGGTTGTTGGCAGAATCCAGTTCTTCGCAGCTGCTCTAGAGCCGAGGTCCTTTCTGACTGTCAGGCTGGGACCACTCTCTGCTGCTGGAGGCCACCCACATTCTCTCTCACATCACCCTCTCCTTCAATCCAGCCATTGCACACTGTGTCCTTCTGCTTTGAATCTCTCCGAATTCCCTTTCTGCCAACTGCCAGAGAAAGTTTTTTGACTTTGAAGGGCTTTTATAATTACACTGAATTCACTTGGATAACGCTGTTTTTAAGATCAGCTTGCCATATGACATAATCATGGGAGTGATATTTCACCATATTCATTCATAGGCTTTGGGTAATGGGGTGGGGTCAGAGGGGACATCTTTTAGGGGCTATTTTAGAAATTTTGCCTTCTACAAGGTATAAGTCAAATACTTAGTGGGATAAACTAACTAGCTATAACAAACAGACCTCCAAATTATGAGAGCTCAAAAAATAAAAGGTAATTTCTTCTCACATAACTTTCCAAGGAGATGTTAGTGGAATTCTGCTCCAAGGATCATTGATGTACCCAAGCTGACAGTGGCCTTGTCACCTTCAGTACTCCAAGCTCACCCTACTTGCTGCTGTCCCAGTGGGCTAAAAAGAGAATCAACACTGAGGAACCCATGTAGGCGGGTTTGGGGTTAGGCCTGGAAATGATTCAAAACACTTCTGCTCATATTCTGTCCAAAATAAATTAGTCACATTATCAGATATAATTTGAAGAAGAAATAAAAGATGATATCTAGCTGAGAAAACATGTAACCAACATTTCTACTACAAAGGAAGAGAAGACAGATTCCAGTGGCCACCAGGTTATTCCCTATCCAAGTAGGAACAACGGTGTTGGTAGCTATGAATTGACGACTGATTACACCCATGACCACTGAGACTGTACATGTTGGTCTGTTCTAATTTTCTAAATGCACGCACGCTCAGTTGCTCGGTTGTGTCCAACTCTTCGTGATCCCATGGGCTGTAGTCCACCAGACTCCTCTGTCCATGGGATTTTTCAGGCAAGAATACTGGAGTGGGTTGCCATTTCCTCCTCCAGGAGATCTTCCCAACCCAGGGATTGAACCCACGTCTGCTGTATTGGCAGGTGAATTCTCTACCACTGCAATGCATGGGAAGCCCCAACTTTCTAAATATGTAGCTCTTAGTGCATTTTAAAATGTAAGTATCCAGACCAGAGATAATGCCATCCAGCAAGGCAGGTCTAGGGAACCTTGGAGCTGAACTTCAGAGGGCTCTCTCTTCCCCTACTTTGTCCAAAACATATGGCAGCAGATGTCGGAGTGGAGAAACTCATTAATGGGCAGAAAGATCTGGATTTGCTCTAAGAAACTCCTAATCTGGGAGGCAGGAGAGGAGGAGATGTAGCTAGTCCCCTACCCCAAGAAGTTACCTTCTGGGAGAAGGAGGGATCTGGAAGAGGATATGGCCCATGAAAGCCCCAAAACCAGTTAAAGCAGTGTTCCAGGTGGCCAGCTGAGAACAAAACCTGGGAAGGTTTCTGGGGTGAAGTGAGGCGACATCAGCCCCTAAGAACAGGAATGACAAGGAGGGGAGCAGGGGTTCCTTACTAGAACCAAGAGGTGATGAAGGCCAAGTGAGGTAGCCTATGCTAGGAGAATGGAAGGGGACCTGAGAGGGTCCCATAGGGGAAGGGGCAGGAAAGAGGGAGGGAGGAAGACGACTAGTCGTCTAGAAGCCAACTGGGGGGATGTAGGGGATCTGGGGCCAAGAACTTCCTCTTACTCTGTGGCCATGTCCAGGGCTTTGTTTCCTTTCTCCATCAGTGTCTGATGACTTCTCGTTGGCAGGAGGACAGAGCTCTAGCCTACACCTCGAGAGGCTTTCGAATGCCTGTTTCATTTTCTCCAGTGTTGGCTTAGGGCAGGGTGTCGCCTCTGGTCCATGGCCTGCTATCTTCATAACTGCTCTTTCACTGTCCTAGGCCTTCCAAGCTTTTTGGCCTTGGCAGCCAGCAGAAGCACTCACCCTGGTCACTTGCCCAGCGTCCCAGGAGCCAGGCCCCCAGATGAGGACAAGCATGGTATGTCTTTCCTCTCTCAAAATCTCCCAGGCCCACTGAACAGTTTGCATGAGCCTTGCACGCAAGGGAGGTAAATTAAGATGGAAATCAAGTCCGTGTTCCACTCATCAACAGCAAAGCATCCACTCCAAGGAAGGGCACCTTTCACTGATTTGCCAAAGGTGCCATGTGG
>SJYW01019255.1:189144-204719 GCA_006410735.1 Raphicerus campestris | reverse complement strand
AAGAAAGCTGAGTGCAGAAGAATTGATGCTTTTGAACTGTGGTGTTGGAGAAGACTCTTGAGAGTCCCTTGGACTGCAAGGAGATCAAACTAGTCAACCCTAAAGGAAATCAGTCCTGAATATTCCTTGGAAGGACCGATGGCAAAGCTGAATCCCCAATACTTTGGCCACCTGATGCAACATAGTGACTCATTGGAAAAGAGCCTGATGCAGGAGGAGAAGGGGATGACAGAGGATGAGATGATTGGATGGCATCACCAACTCGTTGGACATGAGTTTGAGCAAGCTCTGAAAGTGGTGATGGACAGGGAAGCCTGGCATGCTGCAGTCCATGGGGTGGCAGAACAACCCCATGGCAGAACAATTGAGCAACTGAACTGATTTAAGTGCAGTCATGCAGCATTTGTCCTTTGAGAAGTCTGGCTTATTTCACTTAACATAATGTCCTTGAGGTTCATCCATGTTGTCACATATGGAAGGATTTCATTCTTTTTTAAAGCTGAATAATACTCCACTGTATGTATAGACCTCACTTTCTTCATCCATTCAGCTATTGATGGACGTTTAAGTGGTCTCCATATCTTGGCTATTGTGAATAACGCTGCAATGAACACAAGAGAGCATATATCTCTTTGAGATCTTGATTTCAACTTCTTTTAGATAAATACCCAGAAGTGGGACTGGTGGGTTGTATGGTAATCCTCTTCTAAACTTTCTGAAGAATTATCATACCATTTTGCACAACATCTGCAATATTTTGCATTCCCACCAACAGTATGCAAGAGTTTCAATTTCTCTATATTCTTACCAATATTTATCTTTTTTTCATAATAGCCCTTAGGTATGAGATGATATCTCATTGTTTTAATTTTCATTTTCCCGATGATTAGTGATGCTGAGCATCTTTTCTTGTGCCTACTGGCCCATTTGTATGACTTCTTTGGTGAAACATCTNCAAACTAGTACAGCCACTATGGAGAACAGTGTGGAGATTCCTTTAAAAAATTGCAAATAGAACTGACTTATGACCCAGCAATCCCACTATTGGGCATACACACCAAGGAAACCAGAATTGAAAGACACATGTACCCCAATGTTCATTGCAGCATTGTTTATAATTGCCAGGACATGGAAGCAACATAGATGTCCATCAGCAGATGAATGGATAAGAAAGCTGTGGTACATATACACAATGAGTATTACTTAGCTATTAAAAAGAATACATTTGAATCAGTTCTAACGAGGTGGATGAAAATGGAGCCTACTATGCAAAGTGAAGTAATTCAGAAAGAAAGAAAAACACCAATACAGTATATTAAGGCATATATATGGGATTTAGAAAGATGGTAATCATGACCCTAAATGTGAGGCAGCAAAAGAGACACAGATGTATAGAACAGACTTTTGGACTCTGTGAGCAAAGGTGAGGGTTGGATGATTTGAGAGAATAGCATTGAAACATGTATATTATCATATGTGAAATAGATCACCAATCTAGGTTAAATGCATGAGGCAGGGTGCTCAGGGCTGGTGCACTGGGATGACCCTGAGGGATGGGATGGAGAGGAAGGTGGGAGTGAGGTTCAGGATGGGGAACACATGTACACCCATGGCTGATTCATGTCAATGTATGACAAACACCACTACAATATTGTAAAGTAATTAACCTTCAATTAAAATAAATAAATTAATTTTTAAAAGACTTTTCACCTAAACAACAACAACAAATATCTTTCACAAAGATTATTTTCATACAGCAAATTATTGTATTTCTAAACTTATACATTTTCTCTATCAATACAACAGAATAATAACATCTTTAAGAAATGTTATGTTTCACTTTTATATCATGTGATTTTAAATTTTAAATAATACATATTGAATTTATTGTCAATGAGAAGCATGATAAAATTCAATTACAATTTAAGGTCTAAACAAAGTTTTCTATCTGTAAATTCATATTATTTCTACAAAATAGCTTCTACACATTATTAATATTTTATTGTCAGACATCTTAAAAATAATAATATCTTAGGAAATAGCACTTTAAAATTTATCATATGGTATAGAATCTGCTGGTAATGTAGGAAACCTGGGTTCGATCCCTGGGTCAGGAAGATCCCCTGGAGAAAGGAACAGCTACTCACTCCACTTTCCTTGTCTGGAAAATTTCATAAACAGAGGAGCCTGGTGGGATGCAGTCCATGTGGTCACAAAGAGTTGGACATGACTGAGTGACTAACTAAATAACACAAAATTTTTAAGATTTTTAAGATATTGTGGTTCTTTACCCTACTATCTCTGATGGTTAATATTTGTAACCAAAAATGATAAAATTTCTAAATCAACCCTTCCCATCCCCAAGAAAAGAATCTAAAATTAATTTGAATTTCACTTCATCACACAGGACTTACAAGATAAAAGCAAGTGTTAAATAAAAGAGTTGTTTTGAAACGTTATTTCCAGATTATTTAAATCATTGCTTTATTGTATTAATTGAAGATCATATTTAAATAACATAAGATAATATAAAACAATAATAATATAAATTTTCTATCTTGAATCATGATTGTTCTATATATAGTCAGCTTTTACCNAGTTACAAGATAAAAGCAAGTGTTAAAGAAAAGAGTTGTTTAGAAAAGTTATTTCCAGATTATTTAAATCATTGCTTTATTGTATTAATTGAAGATCATATTTAAATAAGATAATATAAAACAATAATAATATAAATTTTCTATCTTGAATCATGATTGTTCTATATATAGTCAGCTTTTACCCTATTAAATTAGTTATCTAAGAAATGCTTATAAGTTGATAGCTTTACATTATGAGGCAATTGTAATAATCTCTTATTTTTTCCTCCCACAACTCCATCCAACAAAAGCAAATCAGAATAAACACTTGTGACAAAACAATTAATATATTTTATTTCAATGAAGAAAGAAATTTCGGCTATTAAATCAATGATTTTTCTCTAAAATCTTATTTCTAAGGGATATTTTAACATTTTCCTTTTTAAAGCAATGAGATTAAATTTATCACAGGGTACTAATTATTTCCAAAATGTTCTTAAATGGTTTTATGGCTTTATATTTATTAAAAAGAAAAGTTGGAAACCATTTCTTTAAATCAATAGAAAAACAACTTGTTATTAAGAAGCTCATTATTTTTTAAAGCAAGCTAATATTTTTTCCACTCATATAATTATAGCCATGGACCTTAACCTAAGAGACCCAATGTACCATTGACAACAGTTTTATAATAGACCCACGATGAAAAAAAAATTCACAGGAAACTAACAATAAAGTTACACCATAATATTAAAAGAGATAACTATCAAGATTTAGCTGTAAGAGAGGAAGAAAAAAATTACAATAAAATAATATCTTTTACCAAGTAAATTCTCACACTTGACAAGACTATAAAACCAAAAAATGCCAAAGGCGTTTTTTGTAGTATCACGATGTAGAAATAACTACAGGTGGATAAACATAGGTTTGTCCTAACTAGGATGCAAATATTGACAGTGACATCAGCTACAATGGTGATGTAGTTTCTGCAAATACTGAACAATGCTACACTGTATTTCTGGAATAGCCAAAGTATGGTAAAGCACTATCAAACAGTATAGAATTTGGTAGGTATCTATAGGACAGAGTTCAGATCTAGGCTCAGCAAAACAGAGTAAGTTTGTCATGTCCATGGATGGTTGAGGCTGATTGAAATCCATATGAGACCCTGAAAAATATTTTGTTATGCTTAACTGTTCTAATTTCCATGCATCAGAGAGGAGCCTGGCCCCCAATTACAACTAAGATATCCCTACCAGTTGCAGGAAAAAAAACAAACAGGAAAGCACTAAGCTTTTGGATTAACTCCAAATTAAGAATTTTAATTTATATTGCCTAAGTTGATGGACAGACATCTTAGTCAGAGAAAATGTCAGGGCAATCAAATGCAATCAAGAGTTTAAAATTACTCACAACTGCTGAAAAATAATCAGTGTTTAAATTATTTCCAGTTGACCCAGCTTTTATTATTTTTTTTCTTAACAATCTCTTCCTCTCTCCAGACATAATTACAAACCCAAAGATACATGAAATTGTGATTGCATATTATAGTACAATAAGTATTATAATATATAATACATTTAATATATGTGTCCAAAAGCTATAAAATTCCAAGCAAACATTTATATTTTTATTTTAAAAGTAACTAATATTACCCATTCTGTCTTAGATACATTCTAATTATTTAATTCTTATGTATTTTAAGTTAACTGAAAGCTATTAGCAAAGCTCAAGTTCTTTCTAATTTTTCAACTACTCCGAAAATTTCAGTTTGCAGATTCAGATTTATCTGTGAAGACTGGTGTTGAAAATGTAGAAATGGCAATTCTAAATGTGTGTTTGATTTTTCTTAGGTTTCTAAGCATACCCTTAATACAGACTTGATTTATCACTTCCTGATTCATAAGCAATGTGTAATGAGACTAAAGATCAAAAAGGCCATTGTTGTCTTTTTACCTGTACTACCTTACTTCTAAGGCTTCCCTGGTGGCTCAGAGGTTAAAGCATCTCCCTCAATGCAGGCGACCTGGGTTTGATCCCTGGGTTGGGAAGATCCCCTGGAGAAGGAAATGGCAATACACTCCAGTATTCTTGCCTGGAGAATTCCATGGACGGAGAAGCCTAGTAGGTTACAGTCCACGGAATCACAAAGAGTCAGACATGACTAAGCGACTTCACCTTCACCTTACTTCTGCTGTTAAATCGTTAGTCTACATAGATGTTAGCATTTTCTATTTCAAGAATCAAAATTTTCACTACTTAAATGACTATAATGCCTATGTTATTTGGGTAGCTCTGAAAATTGATGTTTTTAAAACAATATATTTATTTCTAGGGCATTATTTCTATTGTTTAATTTTCAAAAATGTTTAATTTTGTATTTAAAATATCCAACCCAATAAATAATAATAGGTAAAATTAATTCAAATTCAGCTGACAACAAATTGTGCCTGGCAAAAGTTTTTTTATTGCTTTAGCAAAATTATATTGACTAACTTACCGTCTGAACTTTTTCTATGTTCTCCTGCGTTTGATGTTTTCAAAATAAATAAATAGACAGGAATTCATTTTAATTGAAATAACCTTTAAAATAAATCTTTTTCAAAAATATGTTGACAGAAGTGAATTTTAAACATCATTTTTATAATGCTATGTCTAATCATGGGTAACAACCATTAAAAGCAGAAGTTTTCTTCAGTTCATTAACAGTCCTTCTCATGAAGGAAACGTCTGTAAATAAGCTAATAGTCACTAAAGAAACAGGGATAATGCTAAAAATGTAGAAGGTGAAATTGTTCTTTATATCTGTTTGTGTACACTTGCGTGTGTGTGTGTCTCTGTGTCATAAATAATAACTCCTTTGTCATGCCTCTTACAGAACATTTTTGGTAAAAGAAATACCTGCAAATTAGCACACAATTTACCTTGTATATATATATATATATATGTATACTTTTGTATATATTTATATATATATACATTTGTTTTGATGGGGCAAAAACACCACTTGGGTATCATTGCATAAGAGTTATATCACCGGATGTCTAGTTCAGTGGCTAGATGTTACATACTGTCATTTCATGAATAGAGATGATGTACACCGACTTTAGGAGACCCTTGGAGGGAATGGAACTCCAGTTCTTAAGCCAGCATGCTGATTTCTCCATTTATTTGTATGGATAACTCTTCACACTTTTTCTGGATCTCCTTTTGTTCCAGAACTGCCCATGTGACTTCTGAATGCATCATGAACTTCTATCATTTTGATAGATTACAAAATATACCAAAGTATGGACTTGATTAGGCTAAATTAAGAAAAGTTAAGTAGAAAGTGTTTGAACATATTTGTAACAAGAATAGAGCTGTTATGCAAAACACATTTGATTCTGAGCCAAGAAAATTATAGTATCTAATGTGTCCTGACTTGTTGTGATATGGACCTTCAATCAAAAGTTGATATCTTGGCATCAAATATAAGAATAGTGTCCTCAACATGTCTCCACATAGATTGAAAATGAATTCATAAGATCAAGTGGTCAGAAACAAATGGAATGAAACTTGATGTGAAGGGAAAAGAGTTCAGTGACAAGCTGGAAAGCTGTGGCTTATAGAAATATGTCAGGAAAAGATGGTGAGGTTAAAAGCTGCCTTTATTAAAAATTGTAAAAAAAATTGGATAATATACTGACAGTTCTTCAAAAATAATACCCTGTTGGTTATGATAAGGCTTAGACTACCATCAGATTGGCTGTACTAGTTTCTCTTTGTCAAGTAAGTTGAAACAGCAAAATAATCAAATATCTAAAATAATTTAAAAACCCTCTCACTTATTTGAGGGCAATATGGATTAATGAAAAATACTAAAGAGTACTGGATTCTCAAGCTTTCAACAACTTGCAAAATGTTACAGTAAAAAAATGCCAGCTGTATAGTAATTTTGCATAAAGCTTTTCCTTATAAAATATGTAAAAGGTAACAAAGAAGGAAATCACAGCCCCACAGAAAAAGAAACTAATTGAGCTAAAAATAAGGATCTGGAAAAAAGAGACAATGGTAATTTAAAACAAAAATAGTTCAATTGAAGTAAACCTATCTAGAAATAACTTTCATGGGCTAAGCAGATTCCACTTTATGAAAATGAATTTATATTAGAAAGGTGAACTAATCCTTTGTACTTCTCCCAGAATCTGACTTATGATTCAGAGACCCAGAATTTCTAGAACAAGGGAACTGGGCTGTTGTTCCTCCCAAACCATGATTTCCCTACTGTAACTGCACTAAGATAAGAAAGTGTCTGTTGTCTTGCAACCAGACATTTTTAAATAAGGTTTCTTGTCTGAACCACTGAATGCAGCAAGCCATGGGGGTGACTGTTTTCTCAGCTTTGCCATCAACAGTACAGAGCTAATCCCAGTCTACACTCACAGGAGAGATCATGTGAAAAGTGAAAGTGTTAGTCACTCAGTCGTGTGTCCAACTCTTTGAAACCCCAGGGACTGTAGCCTGAGAGGCTCCTTTGTCCATGGGACTCTCCAGGCAAGAATATCGGAGTGGATTGTCATTTCTTTCTCCAGGAGATCTTCCCAACCCAAGGATCGAACCCAGGTATCCTGCACTGCAGGCAGATTTCTTTACCATCTGAGCCACCAAGGAAGCCCTCCCTATAATCAATGGTTACCTTAGAGTTTGATTTTCTTGCAGTGCTAGTTGAGAAGGAATCTCCCACGTTAGGACCTCAGTAGAAAAGCTAAGCACCAAAGAACTGATGCTTTTGAACTGTGGTGTTGGAGAAGACTCTCAAAGAGTCCCTTGGACTGCAATGAGATCCAACCAGTCCATCCTAAAGGAAATCAGTCCTGAATAGTCACTGGAAGGACTGATGCTGAAGCTGAATACTTTGGCCACCTGCTGCAAAGAACTGACTCATTTGAGAACATCCTGATGCTGGAAAGATTGAAGGCAGGAGGAGAAGGGAATGACAGAGGATGAGATGGTTGGATGGCATCACCGACTCAATGGACATGAGTTTGAGTCAACTCCGGGAGTTGGTGATGGACAGGGAGGCCTGGCGTGCTGCAGTCCTTGGGGTCACAAAGAGTCAGACACAAATGAGCAGCTGAACTGACTGACCAGTACCACCTTGCAGTTGCTTTTTGATGCAGCCAGTAATGCATCACTTCTTCCTAGGTTTCACATCATCTCAAACCATGTTTCCAAATAAATCAAGAGAATGAAAACATCAGTAAACAGATGGCAAGAAAACAGAAAGGGGATTGAGGTATTGGATGAAGAGAACCCTCTTTTCTACAAGGTACAATGTGGAAGTAACATAGAAAGGACTCCAGGGTCAACACATGATGAGAACTGACATTTTTTCAATAATCAGTCAGAATCCATGAAATCAGAACAAGATGCTAGGAAAAGAGGAGACCACTTTACTAAAACAACCACAACTTGTGATTGCCTTTTTGAATATGCCATTGATACTGAAAGCTATTTGCAAGAGCGTACCTGATATTTGCATATGTGTGAGGTCTGGCTACCACAGAAATAACCTATTAGACAAATAATGCATATGTACGTCTTGGTACAGTGGAACCAAATAAAAGCAAAACACAGATTTCATAATTTTAAGTACAAGGGCAATAACAAATCCAAAAGATAGATAAGCAAATATAAGCACTATTTTTAAGGTTGATATAATGAGAAAAATACTGCTAAGTATAATTCAATGAGAATGAAAATAAAGAAACTTCACATTTAAACAACTTGGAAAGTGATATGTTCAGATTAAAAAGGAGAAAAGTTAAGAAGCTGTTATGTTGTTGAAGTTTTTACTAATAAATTTTAAGCTTAAAAAAGAATTTCCATGAATATCTAGATGACTAAAGTTCATTTACTCAGTATAAATCAGAAAATGACAATATTCTGATATATTATGTTCTTTTATGTATCAATCTTTCATAATTTAATGCTAGAAAGTCTTTTAATCTTAAAGAAATAGATAATCCCCCTGCTTTTTATTCTGATCTGAAGCACATAAAATGGTAAACATTTCAGATTTATTTATATATTCCAGCATCTGCCTGATATTCCAACGTGTAAAACATATATAGAGAAAAATGCATGAACAGATCTTAATGCTAAGTATTGGCATGTAGGAAAATGGGTGCTTTAATAAAAGACTATTGAGAATAAGTTAGGATGAGATTTTGGGGAGGCAAATTGGAGATTTCAAAGGAAATATAGCACAGAAGTGATCATGGATATAGTAAAGAGTCAGCAATAAAGATATTCACCAAACATTATCTCTAAAAACAAAACAAATTAAGCAATAAAATATGGAATAATTTCATAATTGTTAACTGAAATATAAACATCTAAATAAGCAAAAGTATACATGTAATAAATTTGAAGTTGAAGAAATATTTGATGATATGAAAATATGAAGAAAAATTTCAACATATTTTAGTTAAAAATGAATTTACACTTATACATATTAGAGTTAAAGTGAAAGTTGCTCAGTCGTGTCTGACTCTTTGTGACCCCCATAGATTACACAGTTCATGGAATTCTCCAGGCCAGAATACTGGAGTGGGTAGCTTTTCCCTTCTCCAGGGGATCTTCCCAACCCAGGGACTGAACCCAGGTCTCCCGCATTCCAGGCAGATTCTTTACCAGCTGAGCTACAATTTTTATAAAAATGTACATGCACTGACAAGTAGAAACGAGACATCAAAATGTAAACAATTATCTTAACTGAAATTTTAAGTATAGGCGACTCTTCTTGCTTCTCTTTGTCTTTTTTAAATAAAAATTCTGAAAAAAATTTTTAATAAGCATGCATCGTATTATAATGAAAATATTAACCAAAATAAAAATAGAAATGTCTCAGTCCTTAAACATAGCTTTCTAAGATTCTTGAGACTATTTCATGATAAAAACAATTCTTGGCAATTATTTTCTTTTAAGCACTTGATTTTAATCCACCTAGATTTTTTTTTACAATTTGATTCTGCACAATATTTTCAAGCAAAGAGATTTTCTTACCTTATTATTAGAGATTAATTCATTGACCAAAAATATTTATTAGCAGAAGTTTACAAACATGTTAGTAATTAGATAGGCATGGGGTGATTTTTGAAAATTCAGACATCTAAACCTCTCTTCTGAAAATTGAGATTCATTTGTTATAGTATGTGACCTGGTCATCTGGATTTATAATCAGAACTTCAGTAGGCCCTAATGACTGGGTATATAGAAAAAAACAATTGTCTTGAGAAAATAAATCTATAGACTGATTTCACGTGTGTGTATACTCAGTTGTGTCTGACTTGTTGCAACCCACAGACTGTAGCCTGCCAAGTTTCTCTGTCCATGGAATTTTTCAGGCAAGCATACTGGAGTGGGATGCCATTTCCTCCTCCAATGGGTCTTTCAAACTCAGGGATCGAACCTGCATCTCTTGCATCTCCTGCATTAGCAGGCAGATTCTTTACCACTGTGCCACCTGGGAAGCCCAGATTACTTTCCTATGTCTTCAAATATATGAGGTACTAATATAAAAAAGTCACAGCCTCTCTCATTCATCAGTGAGAATTAAAAATAGTGATAGGTATTTATCATACTGTCAGGATGAGATATAATGACATCATGTTTTGACAGCTGCTGCTGCTGCTGCTAAGTCACTTCGGTCGTGTCCGACTCTGTGTGACCTCATAGGCGGCAGCCCACCAGGCTCCCTCATCCCTGGGATTCTCCAGGCAAGAACACTGGAGTGGGCTGCCATTTCCTTCTCCAATGCATGAAAGTGAAAAGCGAACGTGAAGTCGCTCAGTTGTGTCCGACTCTTAGCGACCCCGTGGACTGCAGCCTACCAGGCTCCTTCGTCCATGGGATTTTCCATGCAAGAGTACTGGAGTGGGATGCCAAGGTTTGCTAAATCTTGGGCTGAATTTTCTCTGGAATTCTTGAAAATAATACTGTTTTGGATCTGGCAGAATTAGATATTGCCTTCTTGGTGGTAAAGGGTGACCAAACTAAAACAAATTTCCATTTCTATTTCAATTCTATGTATTTTAGTATTTAGATATTCTGCTTTACTATGTTAAAATTTTATGTAAAAAATTTATTAAAAAATTAAAAATAATATATTGTAAATACACTGAAGTTTGGAGATAAATTTGTCAAGAAATTACTATGCCAAAAGTCATTCAACCCCAATAAAAGTGATGCTTGAACATCATCAAGGTTATGGGTACCAAGCCTCTGTGCTGTGCTTAGTTGCTCAGTTGTGTCTGACTCTTTGTGACCACATGGACTGTAGCCCGCCAGGATCCTCTGTCCATGGGATTCTCCAGGCAAGAATACTGGAGTGGATTGCCATGCCCTCCTCCTAGGGATCTTCCCAACCCAGGGATTAAACCCAGGTCCCCCACATTGCAGGCGGATTCTTTACCATCTGAGGTTCCAGGGAAAGCCACTGGCCCTCTCGGCTGTCAAAAACCCAGCTATAACTTATGGGCCCTCTGTGTAAGCTGTTCCTCTGTATTCATGATTTCTTTGCATCCAAGTTCCTGAATCTATAAATTCAAGCAACTTAAGAAGCTGTAAAGGAGTTTTTTTTTTTTTAAGAAAAAAGAAATCCATGTGTAAATAGTTCCATGCAGTTCAAACTTGAGGTGTTCAATGATCAACCATATTTCTTTTTGCAAATAAAAGCAAAAATAGCATTCAGTCTTCTTACTAACAAGTGATATTATTTTGGTAAACATTTTCTTGAGTAAACATTTCCCAGGCATACATTTTCTGTGGCACATTGCATTAAGAAGTTGCAGATTCTTTAATATTGGTAAGGTGATTGTGACATTACAGTAGGCTCATATTCAGATAGCAAGCTAATTGGAGACGCTAGCTAATTTTCCGTTCCAAAAAATAAAAATTCACTTCATCATAGCAAGGCAAACAACAACAATAAACCTTGTCTATTACATAAGTAGTAAAGAAAGGGGAAGTATCTTTAATACAGGCAGTATCCAATGATCTTACATTATATGGGGAGGAAAGTATGGCTTTTAACCTACCAGAGATGGGTAATGTAATGTATCACTTAAGCTAAAATGTAGCTTTTCTGTAACATTATTTATATATCTCAAAAATAATTTTTTCTGCTTCCTTTTGTTTTCTTTCTTTATAGTTTGGAACACAGACGGCAAATATTAGCAGGAAATCTCCAAGAAGATTTATCATGTGTAAATACATCTGAAAAGAATTAACAATAATTACAGTCTTCAATCATTGTTATTTCCCACAGCAGTAATTCCTATGATTTTTCTTACCTATACAAAAGTTTCACGATTCTTGACTGTCATAAAAATTTGTATTTAGATGGGTATCAGCATAATAACATTATAGCAAATAATTGCTCTTTTTAATATGCAGTGCATGATAAGAAAATTTAATAGAGGAAATCTTCCCCTTATGATAGTGCAGGATCAAAACTTTAGTGTCACATGAAAGTTTTTTTAACCTAATTAAGTAGTAAAAGAAGGAGGAGAAGATGGAGGAAAAATAAGGATTTTAGGACCCCAATTAAAATAGTGTGTATCCTTTAGCTTCTCTTACTAGCAAAGAAATGATGATTCACATGGCATAAACATGAATGGTCAAAATTTAAGTTCAGCTAATCCACTTTAATGTCACTTTAAAATAATTTCATGCTTAAAGAGAATTTTGATGTCTGATATCATGTGTTTATTTTTCCAATAGAATATTTTACTCTTTCTTCACCTTTAAAAGCAAGCTTGCACTTCAACAAGTAGACAATGGGAAAAAGGAGTTTCTGCAGATTCAGACTCCAGACAGAGCAAATGTGTGTGACCAATTGCTTTAGTAAACCATTATTTCATGTCTATTTAAGAGCATATGAAAGTCAATTACATGATTAGAGAATAGTGAATAAGCTACTCAGAATGAATGGATATGGACATAGAATTGTTAGAATTTTTATATCGAGCCCTTGGAGAATAGTAACATTTGCAATTAAAAAAGATTTAAGAGGTGATCTAAAAAGTGGAAACAGCCCAAGGTCACATACATACGGGAAAAGCTTGGACCGCAATCCAGATTTTTCTCCTAATTGTTGAGTGAATCTTTAAAATTAACTGATCTTTTTTTTTGTCCTAAAGAATATATATTATTATGACTAGTCTTTTCCTAATGCTTATGAAATAAGACAATTTTCAGCAATTCTTGTTCTTAATTTATAAATTATATATTTTAGATTTTCTATTAAATTTTCTTCCTTATTTATTATCATAGAAAAAGAGAAATAGAATTAAAGCACCCTGTATTATTCATTGCATCTTAACATTTTATTTTTCTTTAGACTTTAGTTTGGGAAAAGGGAGACTTTGGAAAAGTAAGCACATATAAAGTGCAATTTTATATTCAGATAAAAGTTATATAAACTAATTTAATAAAATAAACATATATGCTCTATCTACATAATCACTTTGGGACTATATTTTCTAAAACATTTTCTGATTAGATAATATTTGTGTTCCTGGCATTCTTTGTAATTCTAAAACATGTTTCCTCTATTAATAAAGTTCAGTTCAGTTCAATGGCTCAGTCATATCTGACTCTTTGTGACCTCACTGACAGCAGCACGCCAGGCCTCCCTGTCCATCACCAACTCCCGGGGTTTACTCAAACTCACGTCCATTGAGTCCATGAAGCCATCCAACCATCTCATCCTGTCGTCCCCTTCTCTCACCTTCAATCTTTCCTAGCATCAGGATCTTTTCAAATGAGTCAGTTCTCATCAGGTGGCCAAAGAATTGGAATTTCAGCTTCAGTATCAGTCCTTCGTAGGAAAATTCAGGACTGATTTCCTTTAGGAAGGACTGGTTGGATCTCTTTGCAGTCCAAGGGACTCTCAAGAGTCTTCTCCAGCACCACAATTCAAAAGTGTGAATTCTTCAGTGCTCAGCTTTCTTTATAGTCCAACTCTCGTATCAATAAATGACTACTGTACTGACTTAACAANACGGCATTATTTCCTTCTTTTTATGGCTGAGTAGTATTCCAAGACAGAAACCGTCTCACAGACATAGCATATGAACTTATGGTTACCAAAGGGGAAACAAGGGGAAGGGAAAAAGGAAGAGTTTGGGATTAGCAGATACAAACTGCTACATATAAATAGATAAACAACAAGGACTTATTCTATAGTACAGGGAACTATACTCGATATCTGGTAACCAACACTAATGGAGAAGAACGTATATGTGTGTGTGCACGCTCAGTCATGTCTGCCTCTTTGTGACGCCATGGACTGTGGCCCACCAGGCTCCTCTGTCCATGGAATTTTCCAGGAAAGAATACTGAAGTGAGTTGCCATTTTCTCCAGGGGATCTTCCTGATCCAGGATCAAACCCCTGGCTCTTGCGTCTCCTGCACTGGCAGTCAGATTCCTTACCACTAGTGCTACCTAGGAAGCCCATAAAGAATATATTTTAAGAAATAATAAAAATAATAATGAGAGCCACCATCTTCTAAGCGTCTGCTGTGTGCCTTATGCAAGCATTCCAGCAGGAGTGCTGGGGATGGTGGGAATCCCTATTGTACATGGACAAGGATCTCAATTCCACATTCCCTGAGTAACAGAACAGCCCCAGACTTCAGGCCACATTTATTTGTCTTCAGACCCCCTGAGCCTCACCACCTCACCAAGCTGCCTCCCAGTGAGGCTGAGAAAGTTGGAGGCCAGAAGCAGCTACCCTCTGGCAACCTGGCCCAGGGAAAGAACATCGTATGTGGAATCAGGCTACCTGATGCCTAGACCTCAGCTTACCATGGACTCAGTGCATGGCCTCGAGGGATCCCTTCACTACCAGTGCCTCAGTTCCCTGAGGTATAAATTTGCGCAAACAATTCCAGCCCCTGGGGATGCCACTGGATCAGATGAGAAAGTGTACAAAACATCTGGCACAGTGTTGAGTTCTTAGTAAAAGCTCAGTAATGTTACTCCCTCTCCAAATGGGCATCTTCATCTTCAAGCACGTATTTCAGAGTGATCACTCAGGGGCATATTTAGAAATTCTGCCTTGGAGTTGGGGAGGGCAGGGAACAGAGAGACAGTACAGAGACTGCCCTTCCAAGACATTGTTGCGTCCATCCCCATGAGGCCTCAGCAGGGGTGGCAGGAAGATGGGCTGACAGAGCTCACAACCACTTGCAGAATCTGCTCAAAGACTCATGCCAGGTACCAAGTCACTGCAAGTGGAGAGGGGTGTCTGGCCTGGAAACCCTTGTTGAACAAGCGGCCGTCCCTTGTTCAGACACCCAAGGGCAGGAGATGTACTGAGAGAACGCCACGCTAAGCTCAGTGACGTGAACTTGGGCTAACTCCACAAGACAGTGAGGGACAGGGAAGCCTGACATGCTGCAGTCCATGGGGTTGCGAAGAGTTGGACACGACTTGGTGACCGAACAGCAACATATGTATACCGTGGAATGTTACTCAATCGTGAAACAGAAAAATGAAACCTTGCCATTTGCAGCAACAAAGATGTACTTGGAGGGTACTATTCAAAGTGAAATAAGTCAGATCGAGAAAGACAAATACTGTCTGATATCACTTGTAAGTAGAATCCAAAACATAGCAAACTAATGCATATAACAGAACAGACACTAACTCACAAATACAGAGAACAAACTAGAGTTACCAATGGGAAGAGGGAAGAGGAGAGGGAAAGGTGAGGGCATAGGGTGAAGAGGTACAAACCATTAGATACAAAATAAGCTACAAGTATATATTGCACAATACAGGGAATATAGCCAATTTTTATAATAACTATAAATGGAGTAAAATCTTTAAAATTTGTGCATCACTATACTGAATACCCGTAACTTGTATAATATAGTCCATCAACTATATTTAGGTGAAAACCTAAATTTAATTTTTTAAAAATAAAGGAAATGATGTATGTCCCCATC
>SJYW01019255.1:142999-179336 GCA_006410735.1 Raphicerus campestris | reverse complement strand
CGGGGAGGCGGGGGGTGGGGGGGGGCGGCAGTGGAAACAGCAGAGCAGAGGATGGTTTGCTAAGGAGAAGCAGAAATTAAATAGTGTAAGATTCATGTGGACTCAAGCTCTCTTTTGTGTAGCCTATAGCGATTGCTTTCATTTCTTTGAGCTTCTGTTTCTGCAAAAATCAAGACTATAAGGCTGTCCTCAAAATCCCAGTAGAAAGAGTCTATGTGGTGAATTTGATGGAAAGCCCTGGTGCCTAATTAGTGCTCAGAATGTATCTGTTTGGCATCTTTCTGATCATCATGAACAGATTTTGCCTGAGAGCCAAAAACCACAGTATTAAGTAGGACTGTTTATTGCTTATTGCTCAAGCAAAGCCCTGGATCCAAAGAGGCAAAAGTCTGCTTGCTGACCTGTTGCTACAGCACAGGTAGGACCTCTGTTCCCCAGACCTTCCCTAAGTCCAACTAGCCAGGAATATAACCTGGAGACAACATTATCTGTTGCCATGGTTGCTGACCCTCACAAGGGCAAGATGCTATGAGCAAGAAGGCAAAGATTCAAAACCTCAAATCTTTGGACCAAATCAAAACAATGAAGGCCTGTTAGCATCAATACTTAAAGAGAGAAGGGCCACTTGAATCCCTAATTCTTCCCAGCACACATGTGAGTATCTGCATGGATACATGGGCATAAGGATTTGTGTGTACTCGCATGCCTGTCCCTGGGCAGAGTTATGGATGCGAGCTTGCCCCTGTGGACTTCTTATGAGTACACACATTCTGTGTACAGGTACTTCCTGGACATGTATGCACAGGGAACTGATGCATG
Source organism: Raphicerus campestris (assembly GCA_006410735.1). Classification (NCBI taxonomy): domain Eukaryota; kingdom Metazoa; phylum Chordata; class Mammalia; order Artiodactyla; family Bovidae; genus Raphicerus; species Raphicerus campestris. Next base: position 178,517 of record SJYW01019255.1, on the reverse strand, counting down.
TGTATATATGTGCATGCACACACTTAAGCATAGCTGTGAGTGTTTGGGTACTGGTACCAGTATGTGCAAGCATAGGGTTACACTTATGAATGAATGAACAAGGAGGCTGCACTCGCCTGTGTGCGCCACTCTGGCCATGGACCATCTGCAGATAGCCATGGGTGAATAAATGTGCACGCATGTGCCTGTGAACATGTGTGTATTTTTAGCACTTGAGAGTACAAATAAACAGCATAAACAAGATGGTTGGGAGGAGGAGGGGTTTAAATACTTAGGAAGACAAACAACCCCCACAAGGACTTCACAAGCACCCATTACGTACAAATAATGTACACGCTAATTACAAATTACTCTTTCCTGCTCATTAAGGCAGAACCACTGCGCTCTGTTAGCTCAGTCTGGGTTACTCTGCACACTGGAAAGTAATAAAAATGGCTTCTGGGTCAGGAAGACGGCCACGTGGGGCATAGGAAGGCTTCTCAGCAGTGCAAACGGTCACCCTGACCAGGCGCCAGGGCACTGATGCTGTCTCCTCTGTCCACCGAAACCCATCTTCAATCAGTCACCACATTCGGTCACGTTCACCTCCTGTCCATCTTCATTGACACTATTCGCTCAAGTCACTGCCTCTCTTCTCTGACAGCACCGGACAGCAGCCTGTACTGCCTCCAACTGGTCCCCCTGACTTCCCTCTGGCACCTCTCCAACCCATCCCCTAAGACCCTATCGGCAAACCTGCTGACCTTACTCCTGCACTTACAGCCCCCCACAGCTTCCCCATTGCTTCCAAGCATTGTTCATCCCAAGCGCTTGTCCAGCCACGACAGGAGCTCCAAATACCTCTGCAGCCTTGTTCCCCGCACATCACATCCAGCAAGGTGGAGTGACTCCCAGACCTTTCCCGAGTCCCTCCTCCTCCATCCGGTTGAGACCTCCAGGTCTGAGCTCACATTCTGCCTCAGTCCCCAATGCCTTCTCCTTTTCCATTCCTGCTCCACTGGCTGGATCTACATAGGGAGCTCCTGTTCCATCTTGGGAATGTTGTTCTGGGAAAACATCTAGTGCGTCTAGCTTCTTCCTAATTCTGTGCTTTGTACCCAAGTTTATTGACTATCTCCTCAATGAGACTGCAGATGGGGGCTTTATCTTGTTGATTGTTAGGTGCATGTCTGGTATCTAGAACACTTCCTGACACACGTGACTGTGCACATGCTAAGTCACTTCAGTCTTGTCCAATTCTTTGCAAGCCTATGGACTGTAGCCCACCAGGCTCCTCTGTCCATGGCATTTCCCAGGCAAGAATACTGGAGTATGTTGCTATTTCCTCCTCCAGGGGATCTTCCCAACCCAGGGATCGAATCTGTGTCTCCTACGTCTCCTGCATCGGCAGGCAGGTTCTTTACCACTAGGACCATTTGGGAAGCCCTTCTGACATGTACTAGATATTTAATAAATACACACACACACACAAAAGCTGAAAGAAAACTTAATTAATATCCTTATTATACTGCTCCATCCCTCTTATTATCACTGCAACTGATATATCTGCTTTACCCGCTTGAGATTAGGGTTTTTAATTATGATTAAACACTGAATTGAGCTTCCCAGCATGTGTTTTTCAAGATGTCCTTCTTGTCTCCCCAAGACCACTGCCTTTTGACAACTGCCAGTTCTGAGTCAATTTTCTTCACAGAATAGAGCTGCCAGGACTCAGGTGCACCACCTAGAGGCTGAAAAGTGAAACACCTCAGAAAAGAAAGTCCCGGAAGAAGCCTTCTTGGTGGCCAGCAAGACAGTCACCAATAAAGTCACCCTAGTCATTATTTCCAACACACTTACATCAGAAGAGGCTCCCAGTCTCAGCTTCAGTGATGTGTCCAAAATCAGTCTTTGTCATACATTCTGGGTCCCAGTCAGAAGTACCAGCTCCACCCACGCCAACCCCCTTCCCACCCGTTCTTCCTACTGTGTTTTCCCTCTGGGCACTTTCTGCCCTGCTGACTTCTGCCCTGCCCATCTTGTCCAATCAAAAAAGTTCTCATAACCTAGAAAGTCAAACAATTGTGTTCCTTCTCTCGTGCTCCATAGCTCCAGGTGAATATTTGTTCATCCTCTGCCCAACAGCTTTCTTGTTTCAGGCACTAAGAAATCAAGACTTGGCAAAACCATAACAATTTTCGCCTACATTTTCCAAAGCTGCTGGCTCCACACTTTGGGCTTCCGTATGTGCCTCTTTCCAGAGATATTTTTCACAATGACTTCTTATCCCTCCTTATAACACAGCAACAGTGGTCAACTTTAAAGAGGCAACTTCTTTTACCAAAACCAAAATACTTCGCTTATCTGGAAACTAACCATATAATTATTTGTTAATAGGTCAGCATCCTTTGAGACATGTCAACAGTTTTTGAAGGCAAGATTCATCCCATCAACTTCAATATNTTTTACCAAAACCAAAATACTTCACTTATCTGGAAACTAACCATATAATTATTTGTTAATAGGTCAGCATCCTTTGAGACATGTCAACAGTTTTTGAAGGCAAGATTCATCCCATCAACTTCAATATGCTAAGTTTCAATCCAGGATTTTTTTCTGAAAATCTGAAACATTTTGATGGAAGATGCATTACCTCTCCATCTTCCAAGCTCAGGGATCTTGTAACATTTGGAATGTCCCAACTGGTAAACCACAACTATGAAGATATCAGAAAGTACATGAGAAAGGAAAGCAACTATTAAACCAACATAAGGAAAATGGGAATACTGATAANTGTTGGAGCCCAAAAAAATAAAGCCTCTCACTGTTTCCATTGTTTCCCCATCTATTTGCCATGAAGTGATGGGACCAGATACCATGATCTTAGTTTTCTGAATGTTGAGTTTTAACCCAACTTTTTCACTCTCGTCTTTCACTTTCATTAAGAGGCTCTTTAGTTCTTTTTTGCTTTCTTCCAAAAGGGGGTTATCATCTGCATATCTTAGGTTATTGATATTTCTCCCAGCAGTCTTGAATCCAACTTGTGCTTTATCCAGGCCAGCATTTCACATGATGTACTCTACATATAAGTTAAATAAGTAGGGTGACAATACACAGCCTTGACATACTCCTTCCTGATTTGGAACCAGTCTGTTGTTCCACATCCAGTTCTAACTNGCCAGCATTTCACATGATGTACTCTACATATAAGTTAAATAAGTAGGGTGACAATACACAGCCTTGACATACTCCTTTCCTGATTTGGAACCAGTCTGTTGTTCCACATCCATTTCTAACTGCTGCTTCTTGACATGCATACAGATTTCTCAGGAGGCAGGTAAGGTGGTATTCCCATCTCTTGAAGAATTGTCCACAGTTTGTTGTGATCCACACAGTCAAAGGCTTTGGCATAAGCAATAAAGCAGAAGTAGATGTTTTTCTGGAACTCTCTTGCCTTTTCAATGATCCAACAGATATTGACAATCTGATCTCTGGTTCCTCTGGCTTTTCTAAATATAGCTTGAACATCTGGAAGTTCACAGTTCACATACCGTTGAAGCCTGGCTTGGAGAATTTTGAGCATTACTTTGCTAGCATGTGAGATGAGTGCAATTGTGCAGTGGTTTGAGCATTCTCTGGCATTGCATTTCTTTGAGATTGGGATGAAAACTGACCTTTTCCAGTCCTGTGGCCACTGCTGAGTTTTCCAAATTGCCTGACATAGAGTGCAGCACTTTCACAGCATCAACTGGAATTCTATCACCTCCACTGGTTTTGCTCATAGTGATGCTTCCTAAGGCCAACTTTGCATTCCTGGATGTCTGGCTCTAGGTCACACCCTTGTGGTTATCTGGGTCATGAAGATCTTTTTTGTACAGTTCTTCTTATAGTCTTTCTGTATGGAAAGAAAGAATATACACCAAATTCAGTTGGCAATTACCTCTAGGGCACAAGTTCAGGGAGAAAGAAGTTGTATGTCCTTTTCTTTAACTGTATCTGTAACACTTCATCTTTCAGCTAATTAACCCGAATATGGCAAAACACAAGTGTGTGTCAAATTTAGGTGGTAGATTAATGATTCTATCACCCTCTATAATTGTCTGTATACTTTAAATAGTTCATAATCAACTTTAAAAAGGTTATAGGGGACCACAAGACTGAAGTTTGGAGATCAGTTAGAAATCCACAGCAAAAATGCAAAAACAGGTAGCAGGCATGGGCCAGGATGATTTCATGAGGCATGTGAAGAAGAGATGAAGAGTAGATGGAATTGAGAATGGAGATAATTTGATAGGTAGAACTGAGAGAACTTGATGACTGATTAGATCAGAAAGAAAGAAAAGAGTCAAAACTGCAATGCAAATGTCAGCCAGCACAGCTGGGTGAAAGCATGGTAACCACTGACTCAGTTAGTGAAGGGAAGTGAAGTGAAAGTTGCTCCGTTTTGTCCGACTCTTTGCGACCCTATGGACGCAAGTTGTTGTTCAGTCCATGGAATTCTCCAGGCCAGAATACTGGAGTGGGTAGCTATTCCTTTCTCCAGGGGCTCTTCCCAGCCCAGAGATTGAACCTAGGTCTCCCACATTGCAGGCAGATTCTTTACCAGCTGAGCCACAAGGAAAAGAGGAGTTGACTTGGGCAAAGTAGTGAACTAAGTTAGGGAAATATCTGACTTAAGATATTAGGTAAATAAATAGTCCTCTTGTCCAGTGATCAGAACAAAGACTTGCAGGTTTGATGTAGAGTGCAGTTGGCAAATGAAGACCTGGGACGGTGCATGGGGTGGAAAGTGGGCAAAGAATGAAACCCAGGAGCACCCCAAAATGTAAGATTGTGGGCTGAGAAAAAGCTTGAAAATGTGACTTAGATGTGACCAGAGAGGAGAACAGAAGAGAAAGAGAAGCGGGGGGGGGCAGAAAAAAATATAATAATAATAATGAAGTGAACGTTCCAAAAATGGACGGAGAGGCCAGTGTGAAATCAGGTCCCCAAATTCCCAAAACTGGATGTAACAATGCAGAGGTCATTGCTGATCTGGCATTAGGACTAAAACTGTGGGGGAGTAACTGACGGGGAGAGAATTTTGTCAGCTAGTAGAGACANTCTTTAGTTCTTTTTTGCTTTCTTCCAAAAGGGGGTTATCATCTGCATATCTTAGGTTATTGATATTTCTCCCAGCAGTCTTGAATCCAACTTGTGCTTTATCCAGGCCAGCATTTCACATGATGTACTCTACATATAAGTTAAATAAGTAGGGTGACAATACACAGCCTTGACATACTCCTTCCTGATTTGGAACCAGTCTGTTGTTCCACATCCAGTTCTAACTGCTGCTTCTTGACATGCATACAGATTTCTCAGGAGGCAGGTAAGGTGGTCTGGTATTCCCATCTCTTGAAGAATTGTCCACAGTTTGTTGTGATCCACACAGTCAAAGGCTTTGGCATAAGCAATAAAGCAGAAGTAGATGTTTTTCTGGAACTCTCTTGCCTTTTCAATGATCCAACAGATATTGACAATCTGATCTCTGGTTCCTCTGGCTTTTCTAAATATAGCTTGAACATCTGGAAGTTCACAGTTCACATACCGTTGAAGCCTGGCTTGGAGAATTTTGAGCATTACTTTGCTAGCATGTGAGATGAGTGCAATTGTGCAGTGGTTTGAGCATTCTCTGGCATTGCATTTCTTTGAGATTGGGATGAAAACTGACCTTTTCCAGTCCTGTGGCCACTGCTGAGTTTTCCAAATTGCCTGACATAGAGTGCAGCACTTTCACAGCATCAACTGGAATTCTATCACCTCCACTGGTTTTGCTCATAGTGATGCTTCCTAAGGCCAACTTTGCATTCCTGGATGTCTGGCTCTAGGTCACACCCTTGTGGTTATCTGGGTCATGAAGATCTTTTTTGTACAGTTCTTCTTATAGTCTTTCTGTGTGGAAAGAAAGAATATACACCAAATTCAGTTGGCAATTACCTCTAGGGCACAAGTTCAGGGAGAAAGAAGTTGTATGTCCTTTTCTTTAACTGTATCTGTAACACTTCATCTTTCAGCTAATTAACCCGAATATGGCAAAACACAAGTGTGTGTCAAATTTAGGTGGTAGATTAATGATTCTATCACCCTCTATAATTGTCTGTATACTTTAAATAGTTCAGAATCAACTTTAAAAAGGTTATAGGGGACCACAAGACTGAAGTTTGGAGATCAGTTAGAAATCCACAGCAAAAATGCAAAAAGAGGTAGCAGGCATGGGCCAGGATGATTTCATGAGGCATGTGAAGAAGAGATGAAGAGTAGATGGAATTGAGAATGGAGATAATTTGATAGGTAGAACTGAGAGAACTTGATGACTGATTAGATCAGAAAGAAAGAAAAGAGTCAAAACTGCAATGCAAATGTCAGCCAGCACAGCTGGGTGAAAGCATGGTAACCACTGACTCAGTTAGTGAAGGGAAGTGAAGTGAAAGTTGCTCCGTTTTGTCCGACTCTTTGCGACCCTATGGACGCAAGTTGTTGTTCAGTCCATGGAATTCTCCAGGCCAGAATACTGGAGTGGGTAGCTGTTCCTTTCTCCAGGGGCTCTTCCCAGCCCAGAGATTGAACCTAGGTCTCCCACATTGCAGGCAGATTCTTTACCAGCTGAGCCACAAGGAAAAGAGGAGTTGACTTGGGCAAAGTAGTGAACTAAGTTAGGGAAATATCTGACTTAAGATATTAGGTAAATAAATAGTCCTCTTGTCCAGTGATCAGAACAAAGACTTGCAGGTTTGATGTAGAGTGCAGTTGGCAAATGAAGACCTGGGACGGTGCATGGGGTGGAAAGTGGGCAAAGAATGAAACCCAGGAGCACCCCAAAATGTAAGATTGTGGGCTGAGAAAAAGCTTGAAAATGTGACTTAGATGTGACCAGAGAGGAGAACAGAAGAGAAAGAGAAGCGGGGGGGGGCAGAAAAAAATATAATAATAATAATGAAGTGAACGTTCCAAAAATGGACGGAGAGGCCAGTGTGAAATCAGGTCCCCAAATTCCCAAAACTGGATGTAACAATGCAGAGGTCATTGCTGATCTGGCATTAGGACTAAAACTGTGGGGGAGTAACTGACGGGGAGAGAATTTTGTCAGCTAGTAGAGACACTTGCTTTGAAGTCAGATGGCCTGGGACCAACTTCTACACGAGTGTGTGCCTCCCGGCAAGTTACCTAATCTTGTGTTTCGTTGTTGTTCAGTTGCTAAGTCATGTCTGACTCTTTGTGACCCCACAGACTGCAGCACACCAGGCTTCCCTGTCCTTCACTGTCCCAGAGCTTGCTCAAACTCATGTCCATTGATTTAGTGATGCCACCCAACACCTCACCCTCTGCCACTGCCTTCTCTTCCTGCTTCAGTCTTTCCCAGCATCAGGTCTTTTCCAATGAGTTAGGTCTTCACATCAGGCGGCCGATGTATTAGAGTTTCAACTTCAGCATCAGTCCTTTCCATGAATATTCAGGACTGATTTCCTTTAGAGTTGACTGATTTGACCTCCTTGCTGTCCAAGAGACTCTCAAGGATCTTCTCCGGCACCAGAGTTTGAAGGCATCTATTCTTAAGCCCTCAGCCCTCTGTAGGTCTTCCCTGGTGGCTCAGTTAGTAGAGTCTGCCAGCAATGAGGCAGACCCGATTTCAGTTCCTCAGGTAGGAAGATATGGAGAAGGAAATGGCAATCCACTCTAGTATTCTTGCCTGGAGAATTCCATGGACAGTGGAGCCTGGTGGGGTGCAGTTCATGGGGTCATGAAGAGTTGGACACAGCTGAGTGGCTAACACTTTCACTTTCTTCTTTTCAGCCTTCTTTACGTCCACCTCACATCTGTAAATGACTACTGGAAGAACCATAGCTTTGACTACATGGTCTACTTTTGGCAAAGTGATGTCTCTGCTTTTTAATGTGCTATCTAGGTTTTTCATAGCTTTTCGTACAAGGAGCAAGTGTTTTTTAATTTCATGACTGCAGTCACTGTCTGTAGTGATTTTGGAGACCAAGAAAATAAAATCTGCCACTGTTTCCATTTTTCCCCCATCTCTTTGTCATAAAGTGATGGGACTGGATGCCATGATCTTAGTTTTTTCAATGCTGAGTTTTAACATTATGCTTTAATCACATGTTAACTCACCTAGTATTCATTTATCATAGGGTTATTGTGAGTATTAAATAAATTACTACAGGGAAGTTAGCACATTTGCTATGTGGACATTGGGCACTAGAAATGCACCCCTACTATGAAATATGGTTTAGATGGGGGAAGAGATATGGTAGGAGCTGTAAGCAGCACTGAGCCAATGATGGTGGTTGGGTGAAAGGTATTGAATATGTTTAGAAGCTGATAGAAAAATGGTAGGAAAAGAATTTGGAGATTCTGGAGAAAGAGAAGAGATAGTTAATGCAGAGGGCTACCTGAGGAGGGTGTGGAGTTGAGGTCCAGAGCACAAGCAGGGGAATCAGGGTAATGCTGGAAACAGTCAACCGCTATTACGGCAGGAAGGCAGAGAGACAGGATAGATGCAGGCAGAATACAGTTGAAAGTGGACAGAGTGGAGAACAGAAAGCTTAGAGTATCCATCCCTCTGATGGCTTCTACTTTTTCAGTGACCCAATATATGAGATTGTCTTTTTATTGTAAAAGAAAAGAGAGATTGGATACCTGAAGACCCTGGGTACCAATGAGACAGGAACTCTGGAGATTAGTAAAGAGAGCTGAAAGACAGACATATTTCTGGGTAGCATTGGGAGCCCAGGACAGGCTGCAGACCAGGAACTTGCAAGGCATCACAGACACAGCATCCAGAGAAACACTGGTCTCCTATAGTCTGTTTATCCATAATTTTCTTCCATATGAAAAGAGAGATTTAGTAGCAGGTAAAGCTCAAATGATCATGTAAGTGCCAATTGGCACCAAGGGGGTCAGCTGGCCCCTGACACACAGGTGGCACTCAGTGGCAGGAGGGATGTGGATGCTGGGCAGGTGAGCAAGACATGAGACCAATGTAGAAGACCAACACACAGTCCCCTCAAGGTTGACTTGCTCTGGAGTCCCAGGGCCAGGAGCTGGGGATGCCTACTAGTCCATTCCCGCTCTAAGTAAAGTCTAACCCTTTACTCTAAAGGAGTAAAGATCACTCCTTTACCTGTCTTAGAAACCACAAAGCTGAAGCTCCAGTACTTTGGCCACCTGATGCAGAGAGCCACCTCATTGGAAAAGACCCTAATGCTGGGGAAGACTGAAGGGAAGAGGAGAAGGGGACAACAGAGGACAAAATGATTGGATGGCATCATCAACTCAGTGGACATGAATTTGAGCAAACTCCAGGAGATAGTGAAGGACAGGCAAGACTGGCATGCTGTAGTCCTCTGGGGTCACAAAGAGTCAGACACGACTTACCAACTGAACAACAAACAACAGAAACTACAAAAAAAAAGCTGTTTAAACACACAAATTTTCTCTCCCTGTGCTTTGAGATTCCAAATCAGTAGACTGACAATGAGAAACTTGCATCTGGACTCACAGCAAAGTTTGAGTCACTAGTCCAGATACCAGGACCAACCCTGTCCTGCTAGTAGTTGTCAAGAACTCAGCTGTGCAGAAGCCAGGACCCAGACAAGACCTTGGCAGACGGCACCCATCCCCAAGCCCTGAAGGACAGAGGAAGCTGGCAGACCCACAGCCTCCTCCAAGACATCAAGGGGTTAAGAAAAGCGCCAGGAACCTGCATCCTTTTATTACATTATAGGGATGTTATTGCATTATAAATAATGCCACAGGATGCATTATTTATACATTTAATATCGAGCTTGCTTATAAGTCAGATCTCTTTACTTTTAGATAAATACTCCATCTGTAGCCCACCTCCAGCAGCCAGGCGCAGACAGAAAGTGGAAAGCACACTCTTGCTCTTTCAGATGGTGGAGGATGGGCAGACACATGTCAGAGACAGCAAAAGCCCTGTGATGGGAAGCAGATAATGTCTTTATGAAAACTAACAGATGGCTCTTTCGAAAGCCCTTTCAGTTCTCCTTTATTCTGATAAGCGTGGGGAAGCAAGATACCCTGGAGAGAGCTTTATGGGCTTGTACTTATTGTCCTAAGAGCCTAGGGAGTAGGAGACAGAGAGGCGAGGAGTGCACGGGAGGGGTGAGGGGAGCGGGGAGGGGAGGCTGCTTGGCTCTGCAATCCACTTGCTGCTGGTGTGGATCAGAAACCGAAGGAGAGCAACTGAAGCAACGACAGCAGCTCTTTCCAAGCATCCAACCATCTATTCATTCAGAATATTCACTGTGACAGCTTTCCACGTGCCAACTCCTGGGCCAGAAGCTAAAGGAGACCCAGGGATGAGGAAGATGAGGCTGTCAAAGGTCTCTCTGTGTGAAGATGCACATACACAAAGGTAGCCATGATCACGATATCGGGTGATCCACATCAAAAGTCAAGACAAAGGGTTGTAGGGTTCAAGGGTTAACCACCGAGTACCTACTGCTGTCATCATCTTAACTATAACTACTACATGTCTGTGTCAACCAGTGTGTCCCAAATACCACTGACTTAGTGCCATGCTCTGTCCCAGGTGCTGGGGTGACATTAGAGGCTGGGACAGACAAGGTCTCAGCCTCTTGGAACTCACAGGCTGGCAGGAAAACAGGAAACAAGGAAACTATCAGAATCAAGCCAGACACTGAAAGTGTAACTAGGGAATATGGAAGGACAGAGAGGAGTGTAATGGATCAAGAAGACTTCTCTCAGGGGAACAATTCAGCTACAACCTGAATAATGTCACGTGAGAGTGGAGGACATACTTTAACAGGAGGGGGAGGCTGTTCTGAGACCCTGAAGGTGGATAAAATTTGTAGACATAGAATTGGAGAAAAGGAGTTTTCCAGATGGACCAAAACAGATGGACACAGGCACAGGTGGTAGATTAAGTGTCAGAGTTGAGGTGGGAAGGAGGAAGACACAAGAATGATGAGGGTGATCAGGCTGGCGAGGGGTCCTACTGGACAAGTGATGTGAGATGTCTATTCTTCACTTTTCCGGGGGGGTTGGGAGAGGAGCATCAAGAGTTTCAGAGAACAATCAAATATGGACCACAAGCAAATCTGGCACCCATGGCTGGCTGGGATGGACTGAAGAGCCACAGGAAAGAATGNGGACACAGGCACAGGTGGTAGATTAAGTGTCAGAGTTGAGGTGGGAAGGAGGAAGACACAAGAATGATGAGGGTGATCAGGTTGGCTAGGGGTCCTACTGGACAAGTGATGTGAGATGTCTATTCTTCACTTTTCCGGGGGGGCTGGAAGAGGAGCATCAAGAGTTTCAGAGAACAATCAAATATGGACCACAAGCAAATCCAGCATCCATGGCTGGCTGGGAGGGACTGAAGAGCCACGGGAAAGAATGAACATGGGATTCATCGGAAAGCAGCCCCAGTCACCCAAGGAAAACATACCAAAGGGCATCGTAGGCTATCTTTCTTGGAGCAAAGCCTTATCTCTAATTCCTATACTTTCTCCCTAATTTTCACTCTAACCCAGGAGTTCTTTATGCACTTGGTATAGAAGACACTAGTTTGGCAAGGATGTTTCCTAAATATTTTTTGTCTTAACACTTTTCAAAATGTAAAACTCTTAGTCACTCAGTCGTGTCCAACTCTTTATGAGCCCATGAGCTGTAGCCTGCCAGGCTTCTCTGTCCATGGGATTTCCCAGGCAAGAACACTGGAGTGGGTTGCTATTTCCTTCTCCAGGGGATTTTCCTGACCCAGGGATCGAACTGGGTCTCCTGCATTGCAGGCAGATTCTTTACCATCTGAGCCACCAGAGAAGACAAAACATTTTTTGTCTTACACTTTTCAAAATGTAAAAGTTAATCATTTATTAGAAGACTTGGATTGAGGGGTGAGAGAAGCCCAAGTGGGAGGAGATCTATAGAGAGAGAGAGCTGATTCACTTTGTTGTACAACAGAAACCAATACAACATCATAAAGTAAGTATACTTCGATTTTCAAAAAATTATCTAGAACTACATACACACAGGCATGCACGTTTGTACAAACGCAAAATCCAAATAAGGTCTATCGTTTAGTTAATAGCATGACACTAGTGTCAATTTCCTGGTTTTGATGATTGGACTACAGCTTTGTAAGACGTGATCACCGAGAGATGTACTATGAGAACACAGCCCACCTCAAAAGGGTCTAGTTTTTCATCCACTTTTGCTGTCAGTGTTTAGCTGGGCTCGGCAGAGAATCTAGCACCTAGCACTGTGCCTAGCACGGAGCAGATGTACAGAGACTAGGGAGGCTGAGGAAGAGCAGGAGGAAGGAAGGCAAAGGAGGGAGGGAAAGAGAGAGAAGTAAGAAGGGAAGGAGGGGGAGAAGGAAGGACGCCGTCAGCCACGGGGAAGGGACAGAGATAAAAAGCAAAAGACCGTGCTAGAGAAGCAGAGTGTGGCAGGCCAGAAGAGTCCATCCACCCTCATAAGCGCACTTCAAGAGGCAACGGCAGGAAGAGTGTGAAGGAAGGGGCTCTGAGGAGGCAAGAGTGCCTAGGACCTGGAATGCTGAAGAAGCAGGCCCAGCCTTGGAAATCCTGACAATTCCCACCCTTCCGAAAATGCAGTTCCAAAGTGGAACCAACTTTCCAGCAAGGGAGGCCTGGGGGATGGGCAGCTTTCAGGGCAAGTGGAAGCCAGTCGCTAGCAGTGTCTCCACGGTAGAGCCACATAGACTCCCTGGGATCATCATAGATCCCAGGGAACTACAGAGGGCAGGAGGTTGTCCTTGAATCCCACTATGGGCCGAACTGTGTTCCCCTCAAAGTTCCTCTGTTGAAATCCTAAGCCCGAGTACCTTGGAAGGTGTCCCTTAGATTCCTATTTGGAGACAGAGTCTTAGGGAGGTGCACGCACGCGTGCTCAGTTGCTTCAGTCGTGTCCAACCCTTTCCAACCCCACAGGCTGTAACCCACCAGGCTCCTCTGTCCATGAAATTCTCCAGGCAAGAACACAGGAGTGGGCTGCTGTGCCCCCTCCAGGCCCTCCCTTCTCGACCCAGGCACCGAACCCCTGTCTCTTATGTCTCCTGCACTGGCAGGGAGGTTCTTTACCAATTGCGCCACCTGGGAAGCACCTTAGGGAGGTGATTAAGCTTAAATGAGGTCATTTGGAGAGGTCCTAATCCAATATGACAGTGTCCTTGTAAGGGGAGGAGCTTAGGACACGGCGCACAGTGGAAAGTCCATGTGATGACACAGGGAGGAAACAGCTGCCTACAAGCTACAGGGAGAGGCCCCCGTAGAAACCAGCCCTGCCGACACCCTTTCCTTGGACTTCTAGAACTGTCTCTAGAACTGTGAGAAATAAGTATCCGTTGTTTAAGCCCCCCCAGTCTGTGGTCATTAAACTAATATAAGTCTCAACCAGCTGGCCAAGTGTGCATAATGAGAATATTCCAGAGGAGAGGCTCTGAGAGAGACAAAGCCCAGACAGACCCGACGGAACAGTTACTGGAGAAGACGGAATCCAAGTATGTGGACATGACCCTCTGCCAGCCTCTGAAAACGGGACAACAGACAGAAAGAAGGAGATGCAGCGTCAAAAACAAAAAGTCACTTGGAATCAGACAAACCCACCTCACTTGGCCGCTTTCTCACTCTGAGTTCAGACCCATGATCTCATCCCTCCAGGACTCCGTTTCCTCATCTGTAACGTGTGATAATATCCACACAAGAATATCGTGAGAATTCAAACACATTAATGAAGAGAAACCCCTCAGCTTATCATTGTGGTGATGCTATCACTGTGGATTTTTTTGTTCTGATGTTAAACAGTTTGTTATATATTATTGGAAAAAAAGAGGGAGAGAAGAAGCCAAATAGAGTTAGATCGGATGTTTATGGAAAAATAAGNTAAAAAAAAAAAGCTGTTTAAACACACAAATTTTCTCTCCCTGTGCTTTGAGATTCCAAATCAGTAGACTGACAATGAGAAACTTGCATCTGGACTCACAGCAAAGTTTGAGTCACTAGTCCAGATACCAGGACCAACCCTGTCCTGCTAGTAGTTGTCAAGAACTCAGCTGTGCAGAAGCCAGGACCCAGACAAGACCTTGGCAGACGGCACCCATCCCCAAGCCCTGAAGGACAGAGGAAGCTGGCAGACCCACAGCCTCCTCCAAGACATCAAGGGGTTAAGAAAAGCGCCAGGAACCTGCATCCTTTTATTACATTATAGGGATGTTATTGCATTATAAATAATGCCACAGGATGCATTATTTATACATTTAATATCGAGCTTGCTTATAAGTCAGATCTCTTTACTTTTAGATAAATACTCCATCTGTAGCCCACCTCCAGCAGCCAGGCGCAGACAGAAAGTGGAAAGCACACTCTTGCTCTTTCAGATGGTGGAGGGAGGGCAGACACATGTCAGAGACAGCAAAAGCCCTGTGATGGGAAGCAGATAATGTCTTTATGAAAACTAACAGATGGCTCTTTCGAAAGCCCTTTCAGTTCTCCTTTATTCTGATAAGCGTGGGGAAGCAAGATACCCTGGAGAGAGCTTTATGGGCTTGTACTTATTGTCCTAAGAGCCCAGGGAGTAGGAGACAGAGAGGCGAGGAGTGCACGGGAGGGGTGAGGGGAGCGGGGAGGGGAGGCTGCTTGGCTCTGCAATCCACTTGCTGCTGGTGTGGATCAGAAACCGAAGGAGAGCAACTGAAGCAACGACAGCAGCTCTTTCCAAGCATCCAACCATCTATTCATTCAGAATATTCACTGTGACAGCTTTCCACGTGCCAACTCCTGGGCCAGAAGCTAAAGGAGACCCAGGGATGAGGAAGATGAGGCTGTCAAAGGTCTCTCTGTGTGAAGATGCACATACACAAAGGTAGCCATGATCACGATATCGGGTGATCCACATCAAAAGTCAAGACAAAGGGTTGTAGGGTTCAAGGGTTAACCACCGAGTACCTACTGCTGTCATCATCTTAACTATAACTACTACATGTCTGTGTCAACCAGTGTGTCCCAAATACCACTGACTTAGTGCCATGCTCTGTCCCAGGTGCTGGGGTGACATTAGAGGCTGGGACAGACAAGGTCTCAGCCTCTTGGAACTCACAGGCTGGCAGGAAAACAGGAAACAAGGAAACTATCAGAATCAAGCCAGACACTGAAAGTGTAACTAGGGAATATGGAAGGACAGAGAGGAGTGTAATGGATCAAGAAGACTTCTCTCAGGGGAACAATTCAGCTACAACCTGAATAATGTCACGTGAGAGTGGAGGACATACTTTAACAGGAGGGGGAGGCTGTTCTGAGACCCTGAAGGTGGATAAAATTTGTAGACATAGAATTGGAGAAAAGGAGTTTTCCAGATGGACCAAAACAGATGGACACAGGCACAGGTGGTAGATTAAGTGTCAGAGTTGAGGTGGGAAGGAGGAAGACACAAGAATGATGAGGGTGATCAGGCTGGCGAGGGGTCCTACTGGACAAGTGATGTGAGATGTCTATTCTTCACTTTTCCGGGGGGGTTGGGAGAGGAGCATCAAGAGTTTCAGAGAACAATCAAATATGGACCACAAGCAAATCTGGCACCCATGGCTGGCTGGGATGGACTGAAGAGCCACAGGAAAGAATGAACATGGGATTCATCGGAAAGCAGCCCCAGTCACCCAAGGAAAACATACCAAAGGGCATCCTAGGCTATCTTTCTTGGAGCAAAGCCTTATCTCTAATTCCTATACTTTCTCCCTAATTTTCACTCTAACCCAGGAGTTCTTTATGCACTTGGTATAGAAGACACTAGTTTGGCAAGGATGTTTCCTAAATATTTTTTGTCTTAACACTTTTCAAAATGTAAAACTCTTAGTCACTCAGTCGTGTCCAACTCTTTATGAGCCCATGAGCTGTAGCCTGCCAGGCTTCTCTGTCCATGGGATTTCCCAGGCAAGAACACTGGAGTGGGTTGCTATTTCCTTCTCCAGGGGATTTTCCTGACCCAGGGATCGAACTGGGTCTCCTGCATTGCAGGCAGATTCTTTACCATCTGAGCCACCAGAGAAGACAAAACATTTTTTGTCTTACACTTTTCAAAATGTAAAAGTTAATCATTTATTAGAAGACTTGGATTGAGGGGTGAGAGAAGCCCAAGTGGGAGGAGATCTATAGAGAGAGAGAGCTGATTCACTTTGTTGTACAACAGAAACCAATACAACATCATAAAGTAAGTATACTTCGATTTTCAAAAAATTATCTAGAACTACATACACACAGGCATGCACGTTTGTACAAACGCAAAATCCAAATAAGGTCTATCGTTTAGTTAATAGCATGACACTAGTGTCAATTTCCTGGTTTTGATGATTGGACTACAGCTTTGTAAGACGTGATCACCGAGAGATGTACTATGAGAACACAGCCCACCTCAAAAGGGTCTAGTTTTTCATCCACTTTTGCTGTCAGTGTTTAGCTGGGCTCGGCAGAGAATCTAGCACCTAGCACTGTGCCTAGCACGGAGCAGATGTACAGAGACTAGGGAGGCTGAGGAAGAGCAGGAGGAAGGAAGGCAAAGGAGGGAGGGAAAGAGAGAGAAGTAAGAAGGGAAGGAGGGGGAGAAGGAAGGACGCCGTCAGCCACGGGGAAGGGACAGAGATAAAAAGCAAAAGACCGTGCTAGAGAAGCAGAGTGTGGCAGGCCAGAAGAGTCCATCCACCCTCATAAGCGCACTTCAAGAGGCAACGGCAGGAAGAGTGTGAAGGAAGGGGCTCTGAGGAGGCAAGAGTGCCTAGGACCTGGAATGCTGAAGAAGCAGGCCCAGCCTTGGAAATCCTGACAATTCCCACCCTTCCGAAAATGCAGTTCCAAAGTGGAACCAACTTTCCAGCAAGGGAGGCCTGGGGAATGGGCAGCTTTCAGGGCAAGTGGAAGCCAGTCGCTAGCAGTGTCTCCACGGTAGAGCCACATAGACTCCCTGGGATCACCATAGATCCCAGGGAACTACAGAGGGCAGGAGGTTGTCCTTGAATCCCACTATGGGCCGAACTGTGTTCCCCTCAAAGTTCCTCTGTTGAAATCCTAAGCCCGAGTACCTTGGAAGGTGTCCCTTAGATTCCTATTTGGAGACAGAGTCTTAGGGAGGTGCACGCACGCGTGCTCAGTTGCTTCAGTCGTGTCCAACCCTTTCCAACCCCACGGGCTGTAACCCACCAGGCTCCTCTGTCCATGAAATTCTCCAGGCAAGAACACAGGAGTGGGCTGCTGTGCCCCCTCCAGGCCCTCCCTTCTCGACCCAGGCACCGAACCCCTGTCTCTTATGTCTCCTGCACTGGCAGGCAGGTTCTTTACCAATTGCGCCACCTGGGAAGCACCTTAGGGAGGTGATTAAGCTTAAATGAGGTCATTTGGAGAGGTCCTAATCCAATATGACAGTGTCCTTGTAAGGGGAGGAGCTTAGGACACGGCGCACAGTGGAAAGTCCATGTGATGACACAGGGAGGAAACAGCTGCCTACAAGCTACAGGGAGAGGCCCCCGTAGAAACCAGCCCTGCCGACACCCTTTCCTTGGACTTCTAGAACTGTCTCTAGAACTGTGAGAAATAAATATCCGTTGTTTAAGCCCCCCAGTCTGTGGTCATTAAACTAATATAAGTCTCAACCAGCTGGCCAAGTGTGCATAATGAGAATATTCCAGAGGAGAGGCTCTGAGAGAGACAAAGCCCAGACAGACCCGACGGAACAGTTACTGGAGAAGACGGAATCCAAGTATGTGGACATGACCCTCTGCCAGCCTCTGAAAACGGGACAACAGACAGAAAGAAGGAGATGCAGCGTCAAAAACAAAAAGTCACTTGGAATCAGACAAACCCACCTCACTTGGCCGCTTTCTCACTCTGGGTTCAGACCCATGATCTCATCCCTCCAGGACTCCGTTTCCTCATCTGTAACGTGTGATAATATCCACACAAGAATATCATGAGAATTCAAACACATTAATGAAGAGAAACCCCTCAGCTTATCATTGTGGTGATGCTATCACTGTGGATTTTTTTGTTCTGATGTTAAACAGTTTGTTATATATTATTGGAAAAAAAGAGGGAGAGAAGAAGCCAAATAGAGTTAGATCGGATGTTTATGGAAAAATAAGCCCATGACTTTGGGGACCATCAGTGCTCCCACTTGGGCCTTCCCTGGTGGCTCAGATGGTAAAGAATCTGCCTGCGGTGTAGGAGACCTGGGTTTGATCCCTGGATCGGGAAGATCCGCTGGAGAAGGGAATGGCTAGCCACTCCAGTAATTCTTGCCTGGAGCATTCTGTGGACAGAGGAGCCTGGCAGAGACAGAGTCCATGGGGTCACAAAGAGTTGGGCCCAGCTGAGACACTGACGCCCACACCCACACCCACACTGCTCCCGCTGGACCACTAGCCTGTGACCTAGGGGACTCCCAAGACTTCTTGCCATCCTGTGTGCACTGAGACAATGTCTGCCTCACTTGTCCCCTGGGGGCACCCCCAGAGGACACCAGGTGCCCTGGATGGCACCCTACACGCCTGTAGAGGAGGAATCACCGCTCTGTTTAGCCCCGAACTCCCCGCCTGCACTTTGAGTCCTCATCTAATTGGAAGAGACAGAAAGTGCTTCCCCGGTGACCTCCTGGCAAGGTGAGCCCAGACCTTGCCTCTCAGCAACAACACGTCCTCTCCCCCAGCTGCCCCAGCCCTGGGATCAGAGCCTTCCCTCCGCAAATCATGGTAATAAATACGGTCTGAAGCAACTCCGGCTCTTACAGCCTTAATAAATGGGTTGCCATAGTGGCAAATTCAGACGCAGAGAGCATCTTTTCAATAAAGGCTGAGAGGGTTATTAATAACGTTAATGTAGTGCCTTGTGGAGCCACAGTCGCTCCTCCCCCGACCCCTCCTTTCCAGGACTGACCAGCCAAGACCACCCGGTTATGCATGCTGTAGGGGTGAGTCAGAAACCTCAGATGGAGTCAGGGAGCAAGCCTAGCAGGACCCCCAGCAGGAGTTCCCAAGGAGACACACTCCTTAATCAGACCATCCAGTGCCCCTCCCAGCACCTACTTTCCCCAGGCCATGCTGCGGAGCATAGAGGTTGACAAGACCTTGCTTCAAGCTGGAGAGACGCGGACTCAGAGGCCAGCTGGATTCTCTCCCGTGACATCTAGGCTGCGTTATTTAAAAGTGACTCATTTGTGGGGCAGAAATAGAGACGCTCAGGTAGAGAATGGACTTGTGGAAACAGAAGAGGAAGGAGAGAGTGGGACAAATCGAGAGAGCCACATCGACTTATGTACACTACCATATGTAAAATAGCGGGCTTCCCAGATGGTGCCGTGGTAAAGAATCTGCCTGCAATGCAGGAGACACAGGTTCGATCCCTGGGTCAGGAAGATCCCTGGAGAAGGAAATGGCAATCCACTCCAGTATTCTTGCCTGGGAAATCCCACGGACAGAGAAGCCTGGCAGGCTACAGTCTATGGGGTTGCAAAGAGTCAGACATGACTGAGCACACACACATGTATAAGATAAATAGCTAGTGGGAAGCTGCTATATAGCACAGGTTGCTCAACTTAGTGTTCTGTGATGACCTAGCAGGGTGGGAGGCTCAAGAGGAAGGCGATATACGTATCCTTAGAGCTGATCCATATTATTGTACAACAGAAACTAGCACAACATTGTGAAACAATCACACTCCAATTAAAAATAAATAAAAGTGAAAGAGCGACTCACAGATGATACAGAGAACAGACCTGCGGTTCCAAAGAGGGGGGGTGGGATGAGAGTCTGGGATTATCAGAGGCAAACTCTAATATATAGAATGGATAACCAACAAGGTCCCACTGCATGACACAGGGAACTACATTCAGTGTCCTGTGACAGACCATAATGGGAAAGAATAGGAAAATAAAATATATAAGTATACGTATAACTGAGTCACTTTGCTGTGCAGAAGAAATTAACACAACATTATCTATCAACCACACTTCAATAATATTTTTAAAGAAAAGAAAAGTGAAAGGCCCCGAGCACTTCCCACCAGCTTACCCTGCTCACTGATATCCCTTTGCACTTGTGGTCAGAGCAGCTGACCCACCGAATGTCTCCAGCTCTTTACCTCCAGGCCTGCAGCCAAACTGGACCCCTTCTGTTGGGTGGCGAATAAATTCTGAGCAGAATTAAGTGTCACTCCTGAGCTAGGCATTTAATTGTTCATATGAGACCCTCCAGAACTCTTTTCCCTTACATACATTCAAGGTTGTGGGTGCTCCCCTGGCCTGCGTTCCTGAGTGACTGATAAACAGTGTTTCCAGGCTAATCCAGAAGGACATGAAGCACAGGAAAGAGATAAATTATGGTTGTTTTAAGCCGGAGTCACAAATTTGGTGGGGGGTGCTTTGAGAGTCAGAAGATTCCTGTTGCAACTACTCAACTTGATCATTGTAACACGAAAGCAGCATGCTGTTTTTCAGCTGCTAAGTCATGTCCAACTCTTTTGCGACTCCATGGACTACAGCCCACCTGGCTCTACCCCACAGGATTTCCCAGGCCAGAGTACTGGAGTGGATTATCATTTCCTTCTCCAGGGGATCTTCCTGACCCAGGGATTGAACCCGAATCTCCTGCTTGGCACATGGATTCTTTACCACTGAGCCACCAGGGAAGCCCCTCGTAGACAGTTCATGAACAGATGGACATGACCATGATCCAGTAACCTGATTTGCAAAAAGAGATAATGAGCAGCCTTTGGATCCTGGATCACAGTTTGCTAAACATTGTTTAAAGCCATTAAGCCTTGGAACTGTGAGCCTGTCCTGACTGATAGTCCTGTCTAATAGCACTGCCTGACTTCCTGTATCGTTTATTCACTTCAGTACACGTATTATCCACCATCCCCAAGTATAATGGCAGCACACTGAGGTCAGGACTCTACTTTATTCCCAACTCCAGCTCCAGAGAAGTCTCTGGAATAGACTGAATGCTCAAGGAATCTTCTTAAATAAAGAACTGTGGTTTGCGGGGGGAAGGGTGTTTTTTTAAGGCTGATTTTTTTTTTTCTTGCTGTTAAAATTTTTACTTCAACCATCAACATAATTTAGAAAATGCAGGAGGAGGAGGAGATAAATGTATTACATTATCATATTTTTACCGTATTTCTTTCTTCCTGATAGTCCAATGTTCCTTATTATATTGTATTTTTTCCATTTAGAGAATTTCCTTTAGATAACCTTTTCTTTCAGTTCTTGGAAAATAGTGTGCCATTTGTTTGTGATTTTTGTCATTTCTAATATGAAATTCATTCTCATTCAAATTGCTTTTCCTCAATGAAAAGAAACATCAGATTCTTAGCTGGGTGACCACAGATGAGTCGGTGAACTCCCCTGAGCTTTGGTTAATTCAACTTGTAAAGTGGGTAAGAGTAATAGGCTCTCTGTCCCTAGGTTCCTTAGGATATACCAGGGAATAATGTATGTTAAGTGTTAAGACATAAGTGAAGACTGATAACTTTTTGCCACATCTAAACAAAAGCCTGTGAAATCCAGCTCTAGAGCAGACTCCACGTACTGCCCACTTGGTCTTCTCCATAAAATGGGGATGCAGCTGCTGAAAACCAAGGTGTCTTCACTCAGGTATGAAGTTACATGCAGAAAGGTTACTTCCTGGGAATACGCCATCTAAATCAGGCATGAGTGAGCAACCACCATGGGCCAAATCCACTGGCTGGCTGTTTTTATAAATAAAGTTTTATCAGCAATAAGCTCACTCATCTGCTAACCAGTTGTCTACAGCTGTTCACACACTGCCATGGCAGAGTTGAGTAGTTGCGATGAAGACAGAAGGGGCCTCAGAGTTTAAAATATTGACCATCCGGCCCTTTATAGAAATACCTACCTTTGGTCCACATGACTATGAAATCAAGAAGGGCAAGTTGTCTTTCTTGCCCAAGTTTGTGTTCATAGAGCTGGTTTTGAGAACCCAAGTGCCATGGCTGACGTTTTTATGTGTCACATTTTATTTTGGAAGACTCAACCCTGTACCGCCCCTTGCAGAAAGCTTTGAAGTCCTAGCATGCAAAAACTCTCACCTGCCAATCTAGGACTGGGAAAAAAGTGAAAGTGCTAGTCCTCAGTTGTGTCCACCTCTTTGTGACCCCATGGACCGTAGCCCACCAGGCTGCTCTGTCCACGGGCTTCTCTAGGCAAGAATACTGGAATGGGTTGCCATTTCCTTCTCCAGGGCATCTTCCCGACTCAGGGATCAAACCCAGGCCTCCTGCATTGCAGGCAGATTCTTTAATCATCTGAGCCACCACGGAAGCCCTTGGAACTGGCAAGGCCGTCTCTGTCACTCACCTACCCATCTCTTTAGTCATCTGACAAAGATTTGCTGAGAACCTATGAACCTACCATGAACAAAACCAGCTCCAACCAGCAAGGAGATAATCCAGGACTCCCACTCAGTTTGTCATTTCTCTTTCCTCTCTCTGATGTTGCCTTCCCCTGTGCTGATTATGCTCCAGCTAACAGGAAAACTGTATAATTCACATTTCTCCACTCTCTCCTCAAGGATACTCAGGATTTGGCACACCAATCATTCACTCACTCACACATTACACAAATAGGTGTTAAATGACTACTGGGCAGTAGTGACTGTGGCAGACGTGGTCCCTGCCTTCCCAGGGATGTAGTGCAACACACAGAATAGCTGCTGAAAAACATATTGCGTGAGCTTACTTCCCAAATGCCCTGCTGGAGTTTAGATCCACTTGGCCATGCCTTATGCTGTCAAGTCGGCTTTAAAAGGCTTTTAAAGCCACTAGAAATCAGGCAACCGTTTCATCCCCATCATACCCAGCTATGTGACCTTGGACAAGTCACTGAAGCCCTCTGAACTTCAGGTTTTTCACCTGTGCAATCGGCACCACATCACTTTTAAAAATGCCGAGATAATAGCCAATAAGTGTCAGGGTTAGTATTTCCCTAAGTTCTGGTCAGTGCCATACACAGTTCTTGGCATTTTACATAAGTTAACTCATGTGATGCTCACCGCCAGCCTGTGAGATTGGAGCCACCCTTGGGTTACAACCGAAGAAACTGTTGCAGGAAAGGTGAGGAGCTTACCCAAAGTCCCATAGCTGCTAAGAGAGAAGTCAGCCAGTCGGTAGCCAGTAAACCTGAACTCCTCCCCCTCTCCTCCTGCCCACGTCCGGTGAGGAAGAATGTTCCCATAAACCAGCCCGTTTGCTGGTTCCCATGGTTCCTGCTTCCTCTAGCCCTGTTCTTTTAATAGTTCCCTCTAGAGTCTCAGCAAACCCCACGCTCACCTCACTCCCGGCGCCGATGGTTTCAGCTCCATTCTCCGTGTGATGAGGTGCTGCCCAGACGCCTCTGGGGACACTGTGGGACCAAAAAGAAATCGTCAAGGTGCTCATTCCCATTTTACCCTTGTATCCCTCAGGGACCAAGGGCTTCTTCATCTCTGAGAGTACCTGAAGGGTACCAGCTCAGCCCTCGAGTCTTCAGGTCTCCATAATTCTGTAAAGACCATTGGCCTGGCCTTGGGTATCTTTCTACAATTTGCTCAGTAACTGGAGTGTGTCCTCTTGAGATTGAGGGCCCTTTGCATACATTCAGAGATGCCACCCATCTCTTCATGACTTCAGCCATCACAGAATTATGTCCACTTTACTCTGCCATGTCAGCAGGAAAGGACAAGTGCTGATTCTGCAGCCTCTAATGCTGTGTGACTTTGGGCAGGCTGTTTACCTCTCTGTGCCTCAGTTTCCTCCTCTGTACCTGCAGGCAGTGGCATCAACCTGGGGGAACTGGTGTTAGTAGTAGACAGGAGCACCTAGCATGATGCCTGGTATCTAAAGTAAGTGCTGACTGAACAGAGGTCTTGATGGAGGTAGAGGCTAAAGTGGGCTTCCCTGGTGACGCAGAGATAAAGAATCTTCCAGCAATCCAGGAGACCTGGTTCAATCTCTGGGTTGGGTAGATCCTCCGGAAAAAGGAATTGCTACCCATTCCAGTATGCTTGCCGGGAGAATTCCATAGACAGAGTAGCCTGTCGGGCTATAGTCTGTGAGGTTACAAAGAACTGGGCATGACTAAGTGCCTAACACTTAAAACCAAAGCACAGTTACAACAGCTGACAATAAAATGTTTAAGGGAGTTAATAAATGTCCACGGAGTTCCAAAGAGTCAGACACAACTAGGCGACTAACACACAGACACACAGAGGCTTAAGTAAGTGCCTCTGTTAAAATTTTACCTCTGATGACACTTAGGATAATATTAGAAATAAAAGAAAATAACAGTTACACTAGCTAACTCTGAGTGAATGTCCACACTATACTCAATGTGATGCTAAGCCCTTAGCCTGCCATTTTCTCTTTTCCTCTTCATGGAGCCCTTTGAGATGGCCACAGTCATGGTTCTGCAACTGCAGCAGAGAGAGGGTGAGCAACGTGCCCAAGACCACACAGCCCACAGGTCACAAAGACAGCTGGCAAACCCAGGCCCCTCCCACTCCAGGACTGGAGGGCCGACTGCCACCCTCCACCTCCCAGGGTCCCCCAGGTCCCCTTTCCCAGGAGCCCAGCCTGTCTGTCCAGCCTGGCACCCTTCCACCGCCTCCCTCTGCTTCCTGAGCCGATGCCCGAAAAGTGACCCATGCCTCCCAGAGCCCCCGCAAAGCCCTCAGCCTGACCCCCGCGTAATGAAGGGAATTAATACGGCCGAGCCTCCAGCCCAGCCGAGCCACTTCCCAGCAGCCTGGCCAGGCCTCTAATTGATTAGGCCATAAAGCCTGGGCACTAAATTGAAAGGAGCTGCACTAATTCTCTTTTATGTTAAATTTCTGTCTTTCCCCTTTATCGAATCCCCCGCCCAATGTCCCTCTCCCTCCCCATCCCGGGCTTGCTGTGGGCCTGTTTTTTCCGTGCACAGATTAAGTACCTAATCAAAATCTTGTCTCCCCTAATGGCATAAAATTGAAAGATAGATATTGCACTTTACACAGCTGATTAAACACTCGAATGTGGCTAAATGCTTAAAGGGCTTGTTACATTAACTAACTCTGTCATCTGCCCACTGTCTTATAATTGCGTGTGCTCAGGCTGCTTGGGGGAAGCACAGCAGGATGGCTCCCCAGCCCCTTCCTCTTTGGTGGCCCCCCACCCCCTCCCCAGGGCCTCCTGCACTGAAGCTGTGCCTGGGTGCAGGGAGTCAGATCAGGAGTGGCCACCATGCTCCCCACTGGCCTCGAGTGGTGGGTGCAGGGAGGTGGGACCTCCCCTCTCCACACCCACACAGCAAGTGGCCTCCTCTGCCACTAACCCCCAGCCCGGTGTACCAGGGTACTAGACCCTCCCACCCCTCACTGCCCACACCCCTTCAGTGCCTGGTCTCTTGCCTCCAAGAGGGTAAATATCCCCCAGCCCACTCTCAGAGAAGACACCCTGAGTACTTGAGGCCAGTGGTGTCCTTGCTTCACCTTTGGCCTTTGACATCCTTCCCCATCATCTCAGGTTCAAACCCATTTGTTTTTTTGCAAACAAGGAAACTTGAGAGCTGTGACAGTGAAATATGGTTGGGGGGAAGAGGGTGGTGAGATCAATTCACACCTGAATGGGATGCCCCTGACACTATGGTCTGTCTTAACTCTGCACAGAGCACTCTAAGCCCTCAGGCACATTGCTGGCAGGGTGTGTTAGTCAGGGTTCTCCAGGGAGAAACAACTGAACTGATAGGATGTATGTACACAGAGAGAAAGAGATTTACTAAAAGGAACTGGCTGAAGCAATCATGGAGGCTGGCAAGTTTGAATTTGCAGTTTGGTCAGCAGGCTGAAGACTCAGGAGAGCTGACGATGCAGACAAAGTCCACTGGCTGTCTGATGGAGAGCTCCCTCTTGCTCAGGGAAGCAGTTCCCTTTGTTCCATTCAGGCCTTCAACTGATTAGATGAGACCCACCCTTATTATGGGGGGGAGGGCAATCTGCTCTACTCAAAGTCCATCTGTTGGAATGTTAATCTCACCTAAAAACACCCAAAAAGTCTACACATAAAATTAAGCCAGAAACACATAAGAAATTGACCTACCTAATTTTCCATGGCAAATTAGTGCATGGCTGGACTTTGAATCCAGTTGTCCCGACCCTCAGCTTTAGTTCTGACCACTCTGGCTCAGGTCAGAGGGTAAAGGGCAGGGATGGGCTCATAACTCCGACTGATAAGAGCAAAAACCTTTTCTGGCACAGCTTCCAGCCCAGAGAAAAGACATGTTTCACAAAGGATTAATCAATCACAGGGAATTTTGTAGCATGATAGTTAAGGAAGAGTGTGGACTCAAGTTGGATCAGACCCTAGAGCCCTGCTCCAGCTATTTATCTTCTCAGAAACCCTGGCAAATTTCTTAATCTTTTCATATTTCCACTTTCTTATAGGAAAAATGAAGACTCCAGCAGACATTCTATAAGTATTTATTAAATACCATCTCTATGCCAAGTTCTGGGTCCTGCATGGGCATTTCACAGTAAAAATGCAGGTCATTTTTTTCTTCATGGAGCTTATAGCTGAGAAGAGAAGGAAAGTGTGAATGATAAAATCATTGTGCAAATTTGAGAATTACAAATTGTGACAAGTGCAGTGTGGACAAAATTAACTAACAAATAGGTAACCATGGCAACCCCAGGGGGCTCAGCCACAAGACAATGGAGTGGAGTGGTTACTTTAGACTGAAGGATTAGGAGCAGAAAGCCATGTGGATGTTAGGAAAAAGGGTCCCGACAAAGGGGCAAGTCCAGGGATTGCAAGGCAGGACTGGGCTGTTGCAGGCCAGCGTGGCTCCAGAGTGGGGAGTTGGGAAAGTGGAGTTCAGCCTTGCCTCCGTGTCCTCCCAGTGTGTGCCCCAGGCACTCGTCATTCATGAGAGCCTCGGTTTCCTCACCTATAAGACAGAAAACATAGCAAAGGTCTATGGGGATGATCCAAAGACAAAAGGTTTGCCCTATGACTGCCTCAGTAAAACTTGGGTGCCCAAACCCAAAAGCTCAGCACTGGAAAGACCTTTAACATCAAACCAACACCAGGTCCCGAAGGAAGGAAATTTTTTGTCTCTTTTCTCTTTCTCTCTGTTTCTGACCCCAAGTTCTGCTTTTGTCTGCAGCCTCCTTTATCTTCCTCTTTCAGACTGGCTTCCTCCACTGTGTGTCTTCTGCCACTGACCCCCACTGACCACCTAATAAATCAATTAAGTTAGGGTTTCAAGACACTGACTCTTGCCCCAACTGGATGTGAACTTTCAACTCAAATGCCTGGCACCACCACCACCTGCCTCTACATCTCCAAGTTAAATTTATAAGACAGGATGCAACTGGTCATATAATCTGCAACCAAGGAGCAAGCCTTAGAAGATGCTTCCTGATCCAATCAATATGGCAGCAGGAGGATCTGACATGAGGACCACGGGCAGCCAGTTGGGGGCGATTCTCTAGGCATGGCTTGCAGGCGGGTCAGCAAGTGCAGCCAGTCTGTAACTTGAGCCCAAGGAACCACAGGGCTTTGGCTCCAAGAGAAAGCCATTCTAATCCAACTATGTATCATACCTCCCACCCCGTCCTGCCAACCTGACCAGATGCTGGTAAAGAACAAAGATTCTCTCTCTTTTCAGAGTCAACGCCTTCACAAGAGCAACACCCAAACCAGACACTGCAGCCTTGATAGATTAACCAGCCACTCCCCAAGGTTCTGCGGGAACCTCCCCCTCTTGTCTGTGGGAACCTCTGCCCTCTGTCCATGAGAATCTTTCACTCCACCCACCCCCCCAGCAGCCTCTGAGGAAAGTGTTCCTCTCCCCAGTAACCTCCTTAATACAGCTCAATTGAGGGGAATAGGGACTCCTCACGAAGTGCCTCACACTACAGATTCATAAAGGCACAATATCTATTTTAATAAGGCAGGTTGTACAATACAGAATCCAGCTCAACGCAAAGCACATGGCTGAGAACTGGGGCCAAAGTGCCTCATCTTGCTGTGGGCATCACAGTGGGCACAAAGGGATGCGGTGGTTTCAGGAGATTCCTCTCCCAGAATGCCCCTGCCCAGTTCACCCTCCCAACGGAGGGGCCACCCTGAAGAGTCCCTCATGCCATACGCAAGCACATACACACTCATACACATGCCCTCTTACACACACATGCATGCACACCGACTCACATGCCCAGAATTACATACATTACTCACACCCACACAGGCATACACACTCATTTGCACTGACACACACACAGTTACACACATGCACATTTATACACACACATACATACAATGACACACATGCTCAACCACATGCATGCACACACTCACATTTATGCACTTGTACACACATTCCATAAGAGTCCACTCAGCCACACATACCAGACCCACAGGAACAATGATAAAAATGAAACCATTGGCAGAGAGCTTGCCACATGGCAGTCACCCTAGATGTCTCAACTATGCTCCTGATAAAGACCCCTCTTAGCCATTTCACATTAAGGAAAACAGTCCAAAAAACACTTGGCAAAGCTGCTTGCATGAAGTCGCATGCCCCATCGTGGCTGAAGCAGCGTTTGAACCTAGATCCATCGGAGTCCAGGCTCTCAGCCACTGAACGCACTGCCCTCTAACAGAGAAACGATCACAGAGCCTCCTCGGCTCCTTTTCGGAAGCGCAGAAGGGGATGGGGTAGGGATAAGCCAATCCACATTTACATATCCCAAAGACACCCTGACCTGTGGATGTACGTACCTGAAGATCCTACTTCAGGTAGCTCAGCCCATGGGCAGAGACAGAACTCACTGCGGTGGCTTCTCTTCTTGAGGAGCACAGGCTTTTGACACACAGGCTTCCGTAGCTGCAGCATGCAGGCCCTGGCATGTGCACGCAGCGTGTGGAATCTTCCCACACCAGGTACTGAACCCCCACCCCATTGTGTTGCCAGGCAGATTCTTAACCACTGGACCACCAGGGAAGTCCTAACTCATAAATATTTTAAGATTCATCCACGTTGTTATACATAACAATAATCCACTCCTTCTTATTGCTGAACAGTATTTCATCACATGGCTGTATCATGGTTTGTTTATTCATTCACCTGTTGATAAACATTTGAATTTCTTCCAGTTTGAGACTCCTATGAATAAAGCTGCTTTGAACATTTCTGTACAAGTTTTGGTTAAATATCTAGGAATAGAATATCTATATCATACAGTACACATTTGTTCAATTTTTTAAGAAAGTGCCAAATAGTTATTTGAGGTGGTTGTACCATTTTCATGAACACAAACAATGTATGAGAGTTCTAGTTGCTCCACATCCTTGCTGACACTTATGTGATCAGTCTTTTTAACTTTAAACACCCTCATTAGTATGTAGATAAATCCTCTTATGGGTTTTTTTTCCTCATATAGTTTTAACTTGTATTTTTCTAATAATTGCTGATGGTGAGCATCTTTACATGAGCTTATATGCCATTCATATATCTTCTTGATGAAAGTTCTGTTCAAGTCTTTTGCTGATTTTTCAATGGGTGTTTGTGTTTTGATGTAGAGGTTTAAGAGCTCTTTGTATATTCTCAGGCAAGCCCATGAGCGTATATATGTTTCTTTGCAAAGCTTCTACCTTTATTTGCGGCTTGTCTTTACTTCTTTAGCATCTTCTGAAGATTGTTGTTGTTGTCACTCAGTTCAGTTCAGTCGCTCAGTCATGTCTGACTTTGAGACCCCAGGGACTGTAGCATGCCAGGTTTCCCTGTCCATCACCAACTTCCAGAGCTTGCTCAAACTCATGTCCTTCAAGCCAGTGATGCCATCCAACCATCTCATCCTCTGTTGTCCCCTTCTCCTCCTGCCTTCAATCTTTCCCAGCATCAGGGTCTTTTCCAATGAGTCAGTTCTTCGCATCAGGTGCCAAAGTATTGGAGCTTCAGTCTCAACACCAGTCCTTCCAATGAATATTCAGGACTGATTTCCTTTAGGATGGATTGGTTGGATTTCCTTGCAGTCCAAGGGACTCTCAAGAGTCTTCTCCAACACCACAGTTCAAAAGCATCAATTTTTGGTGCTCAGTTTTCTTTAGAGTCCAACTCTAACATCCATACATGACTACTGGAAAGACCATAGCTTTGAATAGATGGACCTTTGTCAACAAAGTAAAGTCGCTGCTGTTTAATATGCTACCTAGGTTGGTCATAGCTTTTCTTCCAAGGAGCAAGTGTC
Source organism: Raphicerus campestris (assembly GCA_006410735.1). Lineage (NCBI taxonomy): Eukaryota > Metazoa > Chordata > Mammalia > Artiodactyla > Bovidae > Raphicerus > Raphicerus campestris. Next base: position 148,222 of record SJYW01019255.1, on the reverse strand, counting down.
TTTTAATTTCATGGCTGCCGTCACCATCTGCAGTGATTTTGGAGTCCAAAAAATTAAAGCCTCTCACTGTTTCCATTTTTTCCCCACTTATTTGCCATGAAGTGATGGAACCAGATGTCATGATCTTAGTTTTCTGAATGTTGAGTTTTAAGCCAACTTTTTTACTCTCCTCTTTCAGTTTCATCAAGAGGATCTTTAGTTCTTCACTTTCTGCCATAAGGGCAGTGTCATATGCACATTTGAGGTTATTGATATTTCTCCAGGGAATCTTGATTCCAGATTGTGTTTCATCCAGCCCAGCATTTTGCATGATGTATTCTGCATATAACAGGGTGACAGTATACAGCCTTGACATACTCCTTTCCCATTTTGGAACCAGTCCGTTGTTCCATGTCCAGTTCTAACTGTTGTTTCTTGACCTGCATGCAGGTTTCTCAGGAGGCAGGTAGGTGATCTGATATTCCCATCTCCTGAAGAATTTTCCACAGTTTGTTGTGATCCACACCATCAAAGGCTTTGGAATAGTCAATAGAGCAGAAGTAGATGTTTTTCTGGAACTCTCTTGCTTTTTTGAGGATCCAGTGGATGTTGGCAATTTGATCTCTGGTTCCTCTGTTTTTTCTAAATCCAACTTGAACATCTGGAAGTTCATAATTCACATACTATGAAGAATTTTGAGCATTACTTTACTAGTGTGTGAGATGAGTGCAATTGTGCGGTAGTTTGAGCATTCTTTGGCATTGCCTTTTTTGGGAATTTCATTGGAATGAAAACTGACCTTTTCCAGTCCTGTGGCCACTGCTGAGTTTTCCAAATTTGCTGGTATACTGAGTGCAGCATTTTCACAGCATCATCTTTCAGAATTTGAAATAGCTCAACTGGGATTTCATCAACTCCTCTAGCTTTGTTTGTAGTGATGCTTCCTAAGGCCCACTTGACTTCGCATTCCAGGACGTCTGGCTCTAGGTGAGTGATCACACCATCGTGGTTGTTGTCATTAGGGTAGTGCAAAAGCAACTGCAGTTTTTGGATCATGAATTTTAAATCTTTATATTAATAGCTAGGCTCAAACACATCTTTATTAATCAAAATAGGTCCTAACCACTGGACCACTAGGGAAATCCCTAATGTTTTACATTTAAATCCAAAATCCACTTTGATAAAATTTTTATATAATAGGATATGGATCCTGGTTTAAAAGATTATCTTATCCTTTTGCTGTCTCACATACAGGGTTATCATTACCATCTTTCTAAATTCCATATATATGCATTAGTATACTGTATTGGTGTTTTTCTTTCTGGCTTACTTCACTCTGTATAATAGGCTCCAGTTTCATCCACCTCATTAGAACTGATTCAAATGTATTCTTTTTAATGGCTGAGTAATACTCCATTGTGTATATGTACCACAGCTTTCTTATCCATTCATCTGCTGATGGACATCTAGGTTGCTTCCATGTCCTGGCTATTATAAACAGTGAAGAAAGCATAAAAGATTACCCTATTCCCTTGGAATTATCTACACTTTTGTCAAAAATCAGTTGTTCTTATGTGCTGTGTGCTTAGTCACTCAGTTGTATCCAACTCTGCAACCCCACGGACTGTAGCCCACCAGAGTCCTCTGTCCATGGGATTCTTCAGGCAAAAATCCTGGAGTGGGCTGCCATGCCCTACTCCAGGAGGTCTTCCCAACCCAGGGAATGAACCCAGGTTTCTCACATTGCAGGCGGATTCTTTACCATCTGAGCCATATATATGTATGTATGTATGTATGTATATACATGTGTGTGTGTTTCTGGATGCTTTCATTCTGTCGACTTTATATATTTACCTATCTTAATGTCAAGCCTTATTGTAGCACTGTAATAAATCTTGCACTTAGATAGTTGTAAAGCCCTCAGATTTTGTTCTTTTTCAAAGTTATTTTGGCTCTACTAGCTGTTTAACATGTCCATATAAATTTTAGAGTCAGTATGCCCATTTTGATCAAAATTGTGTTAAGTCTATAGATTATTCTGGGGAAAATTGACTTAATAATATTGAGCCTTCTGACCCATGAACAAGGCATATCACTCCATTTATTTAGATTTTATTTTATTTCTCTCAGCATTATTTTGTAGTTTAATGTATAGATCTTCCACACATTTTGTCAGGTTTATCCATAAGTGCTTCCTATTTTTATCCTATTGTAGATGATACTGCTTTTTAATTTCAATTGACAATTATTCATTGCTAATATATATATAAATACAATTGATTTTTAGATATTGATCTTGTAACCTGAAAACTTGCTAAACTCATATATTAGTTCTAATAGCTTTTTTGTAGATACCATGATATTTTCTATATAAACAACATGTCATCTGTGAATAAAGACCATTTTATTCCTTCCTTTCCAATTCAGGTTCTTTATATTCCTTCTTGCCTAACTGCACTGGCCAAAACCCTCAGTACAATGTTGAGTAGAAGTGATGAGAACAGATATCTTGGGGGAAACATCCAAGTCCTTCAATTTTTCTGGAAGAATTTTTGTATAATTGGTATTATTTCTTCTTTAAATTCTTGATAAAATTCACCAGTGATGTCATCTAGGCCTGGAGTTTCCTTTGCGAAAAAGCTTTTAACTGAAAATTCAATTTCTTTAATAAATAGAGGACTATTCAGGTTCCAGTGTTCTTTTGTTTTTCTGTTTTCAATTTAATGGTTTCCACTCTCAACTTTATTATCTCCTTCTATCTGCTTACTTTGGGTTAAATTTGCTCCTTCTTTTCTGGCTTCTTAAGGTGAAAATTGAGGTCATTGATTTGTTTCTTCTTTCCTAATATAGCTATTTAGTACTGTAAATGCCTCCCTAAATACTGCTTTAAGCTCTCTGCTCAAATTTCTATGTGTGGTGTTTTAATTTTCATTTTGCTAAAAATATTTTCTTAGTTCATTCTTTGACCCAAGGTTTAAGAAGTGCAGTACTTACTTTCTAAATATTTGGGGAATTTGCAAAGATTTTTATGCTATGGATTTCTAATTAATTCCATTGTGGTCAGAGATAATATTATCTATGGAGAAGGAAATGGCAACCCACCCCATTGTTCTTGCCAGGAGAATCTCAGGGACGGGGGGAGCCTGGTGAGCTGCCGTCTATGGGGTCGCACAGAGTCAGACACGACTGAAGCGACTTACCAGCAGCATGATTTGAATTATTTTAAATGTATCAAGACTTCAGTTTGATGGCCCAGAATATAGTCTATTTCAGTAAATATCTAACGTGTTCTTGAAAAGAATGTGATTTCTGCTATTGTTGGATAGTGTTCTATAAATAAACATCAATCAGTTCAAATTGGTTGATAGTGTTAAGAATGGTCACATCTCAAAACAGCAGGATCCCAAGCCATACTTCAAAGAAAACTGCATAGGAAAGACAAAAACCAGGAACCTCATCAATGAATTTTCCATAAATAAGAAATAAATATTTATAAATTACATGGAGATCTGGGGTTTTACTTGTCACAGCAGAACAGCCCAGTCTCCTCTCATGCAGAGCTTCACTCACAAAAGGACCTATTCTAAAACCTCCCTTCCTCCAGTAGAAGATGTAATGGAACATGGAAGGGGTGAAAATTGTCTTTCCCCATTGGAATCCTGTAAAATTAGCAGTGGCCAAATTGCCTTATTTAAGAATCTATTAACATCTATTTTTCTCACACAATCTTGTCTTTCACTCTCATTTTATATAAAATGTATTTTATCAATAATTTGCTTATGATAATGACAGAATGTTTTATTCAACATCTGGCCCAGGGAGAAGTCTGTGAAGGGACACACTGATACTTTGAATCCTTCAGGGGAGACTTATTTATATGTCTGAGTTTCCTTTCTGAGTTTGTCTCAGAATGGGCTTTTACTATGGCCCCATTTGTTAGATGGATAAATAGGTGGATGGATGGAAGGGTGGATGAGAGGATGGATAGATGAATTAATTAATTAATTGGGTGTGGCTGGATTGTCCATGGGAATCCTCTTATACAAATATTGTTAGAACACAAAAAAATCTCAGTCAAACCCTGAAAAATAGGGTAGAACTTTCGATACCAACCCTACCTGACATTAAAGAAAGTATTAGAAACTCCTTTGTTCCCAGAGTAAGGAAGGTGGAACTGATCAGTAGTGATGTTTAGGGAGCCATAGCAGAATATTTTCACTAAGTCAGGGCTTCAGCCCTCTTTTCCGAGAGAGATAGCAGTTGTTCCAATCCCTGTCAATCCACAGAACAAGTATATATGATCCCCTGGTGGGCTGACATTTCCCTGGTTTCATGTGAATGGAATCACCAGTAGACTAATATCCAAAGCTGTGAGGTAGGTTTTAGAGACCCCATAACCTTTAAGAATCTTCTCCCAGTTAGGGTTCCTGCCCAAAGCTCAGCTGATAGAGGCTCTATGGAAAAATCCTGGGGCAAAAATCAATTTCTTATAATATGGCTGAGTATTGGAATTGGCCTCGCTGCTAATAAACTCAATATATTTAACCTGGCATATAATACAATATATTTTACAAATCATCCTAAAATCATGAAAGGTGTTATCAGGCCAAAATCTAAGGGAAGACTGGACCCCACACAAGTGTGGAATGCGTAGGAGGCTTTTGCCCTGAAGGTATGTGTCAAACAGATTATTTGAGCTTCCATTTTCACAGCCTCAGGGAATGTGAGGGACAGAATACAAAGCCCAAAGTTCTCTGAGCATTGAGAGTCTGTTAGGAGACCCTCCTCTATCACTTGAGACCCCAGAGGTCTACACTGTCCCTGAAAGGCTGAAGCAAAAGTAAACTCTCCCCTGCCGGCCCTCCAGCACCCTGAGAAAGTCCCTCAGGTGTGTCTGACTGTTTGCGACCCCTTGGACTATACAACCCACGGAATTCTCCAGGCCCGAATACTAGAGTGGGTAGTATTCCCTCTCCCCCATTTCCCTTCTCCAGGGGATCTTCCCAACCCAGGGATCAAACCCAGGTCTCCCACACTGCAGGTGGATCCTTTATCAGCTGAGCCACCAGGGAAGCCCATCAGGGAGCCATCAGCGAAGCGCTCCGAGAAGATTTGAATAAAAAGTCATCAGCACTGAGCAGAGCAGGAGTGCTTACCAAGTCCTAGAAAAATGGCACCATGAGCCACCACAGCCCCCTACCAGTGAATTTGCAACTCAATCTCCCAGGAGCCAAAAAAAAAAAA
>SJYW01019255.1:124130-138899 GCA_006410735.1 Raphicerus campestris | reverse complement strand
TATTGCTGAAGCCTGTCTTGGAGAATTTTGAGCATTACTTTACTAGCGTGTGAGATGAGTGCAATTGTGCGGTAGTTTGAGCATTCTTTGGCATTGCCTTTTTTGGGAATTTCATTGGAATGAAAACTGACCTTTTCCAGTCCTGTGGCCACTGCTGAGTTTTCCAAATTTGCTGGTATACTGAGTGCAGCATTTTCACAGCATCATCTTTCAGAATTTGAAATAGCTCAACTGGGATTTCATCAACTCCTCTAGCTTTGTTTGTAGTGATGCTTCCTAAGGCCCACTTGACTTCGCATTCCAGGACGTCTGGCTCTAGGTGAGTGATCACACCATCGTGGTTGTTGTCATTAGGGTAGTACAAAAGCAACTGCAGTTTTTGGATCATGAATTTTAAATCTTTATATTAATAGCTAGGCTCAAACACATCTTTATTAATCAAAATAGGTCCTAACCACTGGACCACTAGGGAAATCCCTAATGTTTTACATTTAAATCCAAAATCCACTTTGATAAAATTTTTATATAATAGGATATGGATCCTGGTTTAAAAGATTATCTTATCCTTTTGCTGTCTCACATACAGGGTTATCATTACCATCTTTCTAAATTCCATATATATGCATTAGTATACTGTATTGGTGTTTTTCTTTCTGGCTTACTTCACTCTGTATAATAGGCTCCAGTTTCATCCACCTCATTAGAACTGATTCAAATGTATTCTTTTTAATGGCTGAGTAATACTCCATTGTGTATATGTACCACAGCTTTCTTATCCATTCATCTGCTGATGGACATCTAGGTTGCTTCCATGTCCTGGCTATTATAAACAGTGAAGAAAGCATAAAAGATTACCCTATTCCCTTGGAATTATCTACACTTTTGTCAAAAATCAGTTGTTCTTATGTGCTGTGTGCTTAGTCACTCAGTTGTATCCAACTCTGCAACCCCACGGACTGTAGCCCACCAGAGTCCTCTGTCCATGGGATTCTTCAGGCAAAAATCCTGGAGTGGGCTGCCATGCCCTACTCCAGGAGGTCTTCCCAACCCAGGGAATGAACCCAGGTTTCTCACATTGCAGGCGGATTCTTTACCATCTGAGCCATATATATATATGTATGTATGTATGTATATACATGTGTGTGTGTTTCTGGATGCTTTCATTCTGTCGACTTTATATATTTACCTATCTTAATGTCAAGCCTTATTGTAGCACTGTAATAAATCTTGCACTTAGATAGTTGTAAAGCCCTCAGATTTTGTTCTTTTTCAAAGTTATTTTGGCTCTACTAGCTGTTTAACATGTCCATATAAATTTTAGAGTCAGTATGCCCATTTTGATCAAAATTGTGTTAAGTCTATAGATTATTCTGGGGAAAATTGACTTAATAATATTGAGCCTTCTGACCCATGAACAAGGCATATCACTCCATTTATTTAGATTTTATTTTATTTCTCTCAGCATTATTTTGTAGTTTAATGTATAGATCTTCCACACATTTTGTCAGGTTTATCCATAAGTGCTTCCTATTTTTATCCTATTGTAGATGATACTGCTTTTTAATTTCAATTGACAATTATTCATTGCTAATATATATATAAATACAATTGATTTTTAGATATTGATCTTGTAACCTGAAAACTTGCTAAACTCATATATTAGTTCTAATAGCTTTTTTGTAGATACCATGATATTTTCTATATAAACAACATGTCATCTGTGAATAAAGACCATTTTATTCCTTCCTTTCCAATTCAGGTTCTTTATATTCCTTCTTGCCTAACTGCACTGGCCAAAACCCTCAGTACAATGTTGAGTAGAAGTGATGAGAACAGATATCTTGGGGGAAACATCCAAGTCCTTCAATTTTTCTGGAAGAATTTTTGTATAATTGGTATTATTTCTTCTTTAAATTCTTGATAAAATTCACCAGTGATGTCATCTAGGCCTGGAGTTTCCTTTGCGAAAAAGCTTTTAACTGAAAATTCAATTTCTTTAATAAATAGAGGACTATTCAGGTTCCAGTGTTCTTTTGTTTTTCTGTTTTCAATTTAATGGTTTCCACTCTCAACTTTATTATCTCCTTCTATCTGCTTACTTTGGGTTAAATTTGCTCCTTCTTTTCTGGCTTCTTAAGGTGAAAATTGAGGTCATTGATTTGTTTCTTCTTTCCTAATATAGCTATTTAGTACTGTAAATGCCTCCCTAAATACTGCTTTAAGCTCTCTGCTCAAATTTCTATGTGTGGTGTTTTAATTTTCATTTTGCTAAAAATATTTTCTTAGTTCATTCTTTGACCCAAGGTTTAAGAAGTGCAGTACTTACTTTCTAAATATTTGGGGAATTTGCAAAGATTTTTATGCTATGGATTTCTAATTAATTCCATTGTGGTCAGAGATAATATTATCTATGGAGAAGGAAATGGCAACCCACCCCATTGTTCTTGCCAGGAGAATCTCAGGGACGGGGGGAGCCTGGTGAGCTGCCGTCTATGGGGTCGCACAGAGTCAGACACGACTGAAGCGACTTACCAGCAGCATGATTTGAATTATTTTAAATGTATCAAGACTTCAGTTTGATGGCCCAGAATATAGTCTATTTCAGTAAATATCTAACGTGTTCTTGAAAAGAATGTGATTTCTGCTATTGTTGGATAGTGTTCTATAAATAAACATCAATCAGTTCAAATTGGTTGATAGTGTTAAGAATGGTCACATCTCAAAACAGCAGGATCCCAAGCCATACTTCAAAGAAAACTGCATAGGAAAGACAAAAACCAGGAACCTCATCAATGAATTTTCCATAAATAAGAAATAAATATTTATAAATTACATGGAGATCTGGGGTTTTACTTGTCACAGCAGAACAGCCCAGTCTCCTCTCATGCAGAGCTTCACTCACAAAAGGACCTATTCTAAAACCTCCCTTCCTCCAGTAGAAGATGTAATGGAACATGGAAGGGGTGAAAATTGTCTTTCCCCATTGGAATCCTGTAAAATTAGCAGTGGCCAAATTGCCTTATTTAAGAATCTATTAACATCTATTTTTCTCACACAATCTTGTCTTTCACTCTCATTTTATATAAAATGTATTTTATCAATAATTTGCTTATGATAATGACAGAATGTTTTATTCAACATCTGGCCCAGGGAGAAGTCTGTGAAGGGACACACTGATACTTTGAATCCTTCAGGGGAGACTTATTTATATGTCTGAGTTTCCTTTCTGAGTTTGTCTCAGAATGGGCTTTTACTATGGCCCCATTTGTTAGATGGATAAATAGGTGGATGGATGGAAGGGTGGATGAGAGGATGGATAGATGAATTAATTAATTAATTGGGTGTGGCTGGATTGTCCATGGGAATCCTCTTATACAAATATTGTTAGAACACAAAAAAATCTCAGTCAAACCCTGAAAAATAGGGTAGAACTTTCGATACCAACCCTACCTGACATTAAAGAAAGTATTAGAAACTCCTTTGTTCCCAGAGTAAGGAAGGTGGAACTGATCAGTAGTGATGTTTAGGGAGCCATAGCAGAATATTTTCACTAAGTCAGGGCTTCAGCCCTCTTTTCCGAGAGAGATAGCAGTTGTTCCAATCCCTGTCAATCCACAGAACAAGTATATATGATCCCCTGGTGGGCTGACATTTCCCTGGTTTCATGTGAATGGAATCACCAGTAGACTAATATCCAAAGCTGTGAGGTAGGTTTTAGAGACCCCATAACCTTTAAGAATCTTCTCCCAGTTAGGGTTCCTGCCCAAAGCTCAGCTGATAGAGGCTCTATGGAAAAATCCTGGGGCAAAAATCAATTTCTTATAATATGGCTGAGTATTGGAATTGGCCTCGCTGCTAATAAACTCAATATATTTAACTTGGCATATAACACAATATATTTTATAAATCATCCTAAAATCATGAAAGGAGTTATCAGGCCAAAATCTAAGGGAAGATTGGACCCCACACAAGTGTGGAATGCGTAGGAGGCTTTTGCCCTGAAGGTATGTGTCAAACAGATTATTTGAGCTTCCATTTTCACAGCCTCAGGGAATGTGAGGGACAGAATACAAAGCCCAAAGTTCTCTGAGCATTGAGAGTCTGTTAGGAGACCCTCCTCTATCACTTGAGACCCCAGAGGTCTACACTGTCCCTGAAAGGCTGAAGCAAAAGTAAACTCTCCCCTGCCGGCCCTCCAGCACCCTGAGAAAGTCCCTCAGGTGTGTCTGACTGTTTGCGACCCCTTGGACTATACAACCCACGGAATTCTCCAGGCCAGAATACTAGAGTGGGTAGTATTCCCTTTCCCCCATTTCCCTTCTCCAGGGGATCTTCCCAACCCAGGGATCAAACCCAGGTCTCCCACATTGCAGGTGGATCCTTTATCAGCTGAGCCACCAGGGAAGCCCATCAGGGAGCCATCAGCGAAGCGCTCCGAGAAGATTTGAATAAAAAGTCATCAGCACTGAGCAGAGCAGGAGTGCTTACCAAGTCCTAGAAAAATGGCACCACGAGCCACCACAGCCCCCTACCAGTGAATTTGCAACTCAATCTCCCAGGAGCCAAAAAAAAAAAAAGCCAGAAGCCATAACTGTAGTGCCTAGGGAACCCAAATTGGCAGTGCCTCCAGGGACATGCAGAGTCGTACAAATATTCTCTGGAGGGCTGCACTTATATTCTAGGTCACAAATATTCTCCACAAATAATTTTTGGACTTCTCTAGTGGTCCAGTGGTTCAGAACCCACCTGGCAATGCAGGGGACATGGGTTCGATCCCTGGACCAGGAAGATCGTATATACCTCAGGGCAACTAAGCCCAAATACCACAGCTAATGAGCCCACACAGCTGTAGCCCCTGCTGGCCACAGCTATAGACAGTCCATAAGCAGCAACGAAGGTTCAGCACAGCCATAAATAAGTAAATTACAAGAGAATCCCGAGGACAACACTTGAACCCCTCATATGCTCGGTTAGAAACTCCAGCTAACCCCCAAGATGTGAAATGTGTCCATCCTTTCCCTGTGGGGTCAACAGAATCCAGCTAGAACTGGGCTCTAATGCATCTTAGTTTGATCCATGAAGAAGTTTGATAGAAAGTTATAGTGGCAGTAAGATTGGGGGCAGATGATTAAAACCACCCAAGATAGCACCATTCCAAATCTCTCTTAAGTATTTCAGAAGTACCAGTTACTTAAATGCAATTGATATGCTGATTACAAATTATTCTTATTTATTGATTAAAATAATAAGCACATCTTGGTTAGCCTAATTCCAGTTACTATATATACCTAAAGGTAAGAAAACCATATCTATGAAAATATCATCAATAATTATGTTTCTGAACTAAGTCAGACTTTTTGATGCAAATCTATCTTATACATGTGTCCTAGAATATATACCACTTGTTACATCATTCACAATACATACTGACCCTAGTTTCACTTTCCCTGTATGAAAATGCCTTAGATTTGCTTTGAAACAAATCTTAAGACTAGAACTTGGGTGCAAGTTATCAATTTGGGAAGTAATTTCAAAAAACACTGTAAGAGTAGGGAAAATGAGACAAAAAAGGAGGGAAGACAACAAAGGAAATGCTGATGAACAGTGCAAATGGGGCTCATCCCACTGGGGGTCCTAGCAAAGACAGCTGTGTACTCACCAGTGTTGCTTACTTGGGTAAAAAGCAGGGGGATTTATCCACCAACTCCCATCCCTCATTGGTTGAGGGTTATTCCTGGGACATTGACTCCCCTGCACTTCTGACCATCCCTGATTTCAGGCCAAGTCACTATTTCAGACAGAGAGAAACAGGAAGCTGAAATAAACCAAGGGGACAGAAAGAGAAAACCAACCATCTCTATACAACGGTCATTCACTGGAGTAAATGGTCTCCCAGGAGACATCCTTGACTCTTAGCCCAACTGTGTCTGACATGGGCCAAAAGAGAAACCAATGTGTGCCAGTAACTCACTCATTCATTCAACCAACCAAAAATGGCTGTGCAACCACTGTGCCCTAGGAACTCTGCAAGGCACTGGGAGTGGAGTAAGGAAAGACAAGCATGACGTGGACTCAAGTGTCTTACAATCTCGTGGGCGCTTCTCAAACTTTTTTCCCTCTATTTCATACAGCAAAGATTAAGGCTGAATGACATCATGCTTAAGATCCGGGACCCTGAAATCAAGGAGACCATAGTTCCAAATGACCTTGGACAATTCACTGACCCCATGGAGACTCATTTTGTTTACCTTTGTAAAACAAAGGTGCACTAACTATTGGGAAGACCAAAGGCAACAATTCGAGTAAAGGTAACACAATGCCTGGCACTCANTTATACAGCAAAGATTAAGGCTGAATGACATCATGCTTAAGATCCGGGACCCTGGAATCAAGGAGACCATGGTTCCAAATGACCTTGGACAATTCACTGACCCCATGGAGACTCATTTTGTCTACCTTTGTAAAACAAAGGTGCACTAACTATCGGGAAGACCAAAGGCAACAATTCGAGTGAAGGTAACACAATGCCTGGCACACTCGTACCAGATCTGCTGAAGAAAGGAGGAAGAAGAGAAAGAATACTGGGTATCTACCTTTGATGGGCTCAGAAGCTGGAAGGAGAAGCAGACACAGGAACAGATAATTATGAAATAACATAGACATGACTGGTCCAAGTACTATTGCTACTAATAAAGCAGACCAATCGTCAGAGTAGAAAGCAACAATATTAGTACTTGTGGATTCTGTGGGTCAGAAATTCTAGCAGGAGCTCAACTGGGATGATTAGAAGCGTGAGAGTGATTCAGTGAAAAGGGTAAAAGCCATCTAGAGCAAATTACAGTCCACAAGCCAAATCTGGCCATGTCCATTTGCTTATGTATTGTCTATAGATGTTTTTTTTTAATAATTATGTATTTGGCTGCATTGGGTCTTAGTTGCAGCATCTTCTCCGCAGCATGTGGGATCTTGGTTCCCCAACCAGGGATTGAACCCCCATCCCCTGCATTGCAAGGCAGATTCTTAACCACTGGACCACCAGGGAAATTCCACTATAGCTGTTTTTGAACAGCAACAGCGAGATCAAGTAGCGGCAACAGAAACTGTATGACCTGCAAAGCCAAAAATATTTACTATCCATCCTTTTAGAGAAAATCTTTGTTAACCTCTCATTGGAGGCATTTCCTTCACATGACGGGCAGTTGATGCTCACTGAACCTTTGGACCCCAGTGGGCTGTGAGCTGGCACCTCTCCATGGGGTTTCCCACCATGGCACTCCTTTGGGCTTCCTCTCATGATGGCAGCTGGGTTGTGAGCTGAGAGTGAGCATCCCAAGAGAATAAGGCAGAAGTTGTACGGCATCTTTGTAATTCAGTCTTGGAAGCCACACAGCAGCACTTGCGCTCTGTTCTGTTGGCCAAGATCATCACTAAGGTACATTCAGGGTCAAGAAGAGAGGACATAGACCCCACCACTAGGAAGAGTAACAAAATCATATTGTAAAGCAACGTGTGTGTGTGTGTGTGTGTGTGTGCGTGCACTCAGTCTTCAGTTGTATCTGACCCTTTGCGATCCCATAGACCGTAGCCCACCAGGCTCTTCTGCCCACAGAATTTTCCCGGTGAGAATACTGGAGTGGGTTGCCATTTCCTACTCCAGGGGATCTTCCTGACCAAGAGATCAAACCTGCATCTCCTGCATTGACAGGTGGATTCTTTAGCACTAGTGCCACCTGGGAAGCCCAGCGAAGGGAAATATTGTTGCCGTCCTCTTTGGCAAATACAATATATTTATATGTTGCTTAGTCGCTAAGTCAGGTCCGACTCTTGCAATCCCATGGACTGTAGCCTGCCAGGCTCTTTTGTCCATGGGATTTCCCACACTAGAATACTAAAATGGCTTGTCATTTCCTTCTCTAGGATATCTTTCCAACCCAGGGATCTAATTCAAATCTCGTGCATTGGCAAGCGGATTCTTTACCAGTAAGCTGCCGGGGAAGCCCACAGTATTTCATGTAGCAAGGTTTTTCAAAAATGGTTTGAAGTACAAAGGAGGATGATGCTTCTCAGGAAAGCTTCCTGGAAGAGGTGACGCTTAAACTGAGGCTAAAACAATAAATGAGAATCAGCCAGGCCAAGGTATTCTTTGGTGATAGTCAAACCTTCTCACGGGGCACACGTGGGATACCTGCCCTAAATATAGGCAAGGGAGAGGACATGTGTGACTGGATGCCTCTTGGGCTGCTATATAAGACTGCAAAGAAAAATGGGCTCGGACAGATCCCAGCAATATGGATCCCAGCAATATGGATCTAGACTGACATGGGATGGGAAGAACGTACTGCACCTGAAATATATGTGGCAAAATTATTTCGTATGAGTGACATCTAAGTTTGCTGGGCACACTTACACCCNGGGACAGATCCCAGCAATATGGATCCCAGCAATATGGATCTAGACTGACATGGGATGGGAAGAACATACTGCACCTGAAATATATGTGGCAAAATTATTTCGTATGAGTGACATCTAAGTTTGCTGGGCACACTTACACCCTTACTGTGGAACGAGTTCGACAGTAAGTTCTGTTCATGTAGTGTTTGACTTAACACTCTGAAAATCTGATAAGGATTCTTATTTTTGATTTTTGTTTGTTTGTTTGTTTTTCTTTTTTCTTTTTCTTTCTGGCTTTTGTTTGATTAATATTGAATTTTTTTTTAAGACATGTGTTTCAAAGCAAATAAGTCACAGGTCAAGACTGAATTTTCTGCACTTCGGGGCAGAGGGCCTCCCACTTACCAGAGTCTGGGGACCTCTCTGACAGTGCTGTGGTATATTTCCTCCTGCAGCCGTTAGACACAGCTCACAAAGCCAGGCACGGCCAGAGATAAAGAGTGTTGTTTTTCACGCCTGGAGAACTAAAGTGCTTGACTTACAGGCTGAGTTTCCCTTGTAGCAACTCTTCTGAAATACAGCCCAGCCTATTAGCTAGTAGGAGAGCTATGTGGGCCAAGGAAGCCCTCATTTTGCCAGCTCTGGAGAACTTACAAGTGGACGGAATAAAGCGAGGAGTCAAGCTCAAGCTGCTAGAGATGGACACTCCTGGTCACACAGCCCTTGGAACCCTGGACGCTGGCTCTGCGCTCTCTGAATAGCCTTCATGCAAGTCCTGACTTGAGCCAGCCAGCCCTGGAACTCCTGGACAACTCGCCTGCCCCTCTGTGGACCTAAACATGGGGACTGTCTGGCACTCCTAATGAACTTTTTCAAGGAGGGGTGCTCTGTGGGCTCTCATAAGGCTGTCATCATGGACCCCCTAACCCTCTCTATGCCTGACCCTGGGTCAGAACTAGCCCCTCCTCCATTAATGATGCTAAATCAGCAGACGAAAGAGTCTACAACCTGGTCTTTTCATGCTGGTACGTGTTATATGGCAGCCTGGATTGGAGTAGCGTTTGGGGGAGAATGGATACATATATATGTATGGCTGAGTCCCTTCCCTGTTCACCTGAAGCTATCAAAACAGTATTTGTTAATCAGCTATACTCAACACAAAATAAAAAATTTTTTAAAACAAAATAAAAGTCTCTCTGTAGTAAAGGGGTCGGGTATTTCCTCACAGTTCACTCCCCATACTTGGCTAGCATACTCCATTCACAGCCCTGACTATGCGCTGACGCCTTTCCCTCTTGGCTATCACTGACTAGACCACGTGTTCCGGGCTGGACCGATCACAGGCTCCAACTGGGATTCTGAAAACTGTGTCCCAGAGAATGATACAGTTGCCTGTAGAACACCATACATAATCCTTTCCTTCAGAGGAGCTATCTCCGTTTGTAATTATATACATATTGATGTGTGATTATTTCATAAATGAAGCTTGCCTGGTGGCTCAAATGGTAAAGAATCTGCCTGCAATGTGGGAGACCTGGGTTTGATCCCTATGTTGGGAAGATCCCATGGAGGAGGGCATGGTAACCCACTCCAGTGTTCTTGCCTGGAGAATCCCCATGGACAGAGGAGCCTGGCAGGCTACTGTCCTTGGGGTCACAGAGAGTCGGACACGACTGAGCGACTAAGCACAATGAGCCAATGAATGAATAAATGAATGAGCAGTGAAATGCAAGCTCAGGGAGAGCTGAGCATGGATCAGCACTGAGAACTGGAAAAGAGATCAATAGGGCAGCAGAAATTGAGAGACTCCCAGAGGAAACAGGTCTCCAGAGAGGAATGGCACTGATGGACAAGAAGCTCATCTATTATTCCTGCCGATGAGTTATACCAGAGTCCCTGGACAGCTCCAGAAATTTCTCTGTCTGAGCTACTTTGAATCAGCTCCTGTTCCCTGCATCTGGGTATTTCTTAGATTATAAGAAATACCTCCCAAAATACCTCCCCTCTAGNTTCCTGCCGATGAGTTATACCAGAGTCCCTGGACAGATCCAGAAATTTCTCTGTCTGAGCTACTTTGAATCAGCTCCTGTTCCCTGCATCTGGGTATTTCTTAGATTATAAGAAATACCTCCCAAAATACCTCCCCTCTAGAAGATCCAATGGCCTCCCCTGAGTACACCAAGGCTGAATCTACTCTGGCCCAACATTCAGGTGAAAATGAAAAGAGTGTTTGTCGCTCAGTTGTATCCAACTCTTTGCGACCTCATGGACTGTAGCCCACCAGGCTCCTCTGGGTGGGTCCATGGGATTTCCCAAGCAAGAGTACTAGAGTGGGTAGCCATTCCCTTTCCCAAGGGGTCTTCCCAACTCAGGGATCCAACCTGGGCATCATGCATTGCAGTCTGATATCTTTACCATCTGAGCCACCTGAGAAGCCCAGGAGAAAAATGCAAGCATAACTCCCAGCCAGCTGATTGACCTAAATTTAGATACAGTGATATTGTAAAACCATCCTAGTGACTGAATCAACAGTGTGCCTCATAGCTAGACTCCAGCCTGGAGGAAAGATAATCTGCAGTGTGTTATGGATGCCCCAGTTCTCCAGGATGAGCAGAGAACTACATTTCTCTAACAGGCAAGCCCAAAGCCTGGGTGGAAGGGTGGGGCTGGAGGCTGTCCCCCAGATCTCATTAGCTCCGTGTACCTGATGACAGGTGTCAGCTGGCACTCCTCAGGAGAAACTCAAGCTTCATTCTTCACTGCCAGAACAAGTCATTCACACCGGATCCATCTCCTGGCATCACCCTGCCACTTCGTGATGGGGCCGCCAACAAGTGAGGTAGGAAGATGTTCACACTTGTGTTGGCAAACTGTCACCTTTGTGAAACAGGCAACATGTCTCTATTATAATTAAAAACACGTATGTCAAACTTTTGCTTTTAATTAAATCCTGTGCCTTCAACTTGCTAAAGAGCAGCAGGGGACAAGTGACCTGAGAAGGTGCCAGAGGAAAATGCAAAAGTTAGAAAGAAGCCTCCGAGGAGACTGAAGACACCTCTGGGAACTGTTGACCTTAGTTGAGGTCAAAATTTTAAATTCTATGGCCTTCACTCAGGGAGGTAGGTAGGAATTTGGGGAGCATAACAATCGCTATACTTTTTTCCAGACAATAGAACCTCAGCTTTGTTCCGATAGCAGGTAGAGAGACTTTGACCCCAGGATATCACTTCACACTAACCAACATGACACAGGAGACTCCACTGGGAAAATCTTTTCTCTGATCGGATGAAAAAAAGGCATTTGAAGAGAAACTATCTGTTCTCACTGTCCCCTGCTTCTTGCTTCTAAGCATAGTGTGAGGATGTAATGCTTGGAGCTGTGGCAACCATTTTGTGATCGTGAGGGGGGAAAGCCAAGAAAATCACAGGGAAGACATGACATTGTTGAGCTGCTGAACCAGTACCAACATCTTCATATTGCTAAACATATTAACATTGTATTTAGCTAAACAAATAAATCATATTATGTCTTACAAGTCAGTTATATTTCCTATAACTTGCAGCTAAACACCCTCTTAACTGGTATAAAGTATGAATCATGCAGCTGAGTTCATAGAAAGGAAGAGAAAAAGTAGCATTAACTCTGTTCCAACTTTTCAGTTGCACTAAGAATAGAGTAACACTACTTTCCTGACCTACTGGCTTCATTTTCTGTCACAACATTCTTTCATATCTTCTAATGCATCATACTTGCCCCTGCCTCGGGGCTTTTGCACATGCTATTCCCACCATCTGAAAGGCTCATCCTCTGCTGCCTGCCTGTCTTCTTCACGTATTCTTATCAGCTGGTTCTCAGATCAAATGCTACCTCCTCCCAGAAGCTTTCCTGATAATCCAGTCTAGAGTAGCCCCAATTTCCCTTTTGGCACATGTTACTCTGAGACTGTTTGCCAACTTTTTATTTTCAGTCTCCCCCAGTAACCTCTAAGATCTGTGACTACAGCAGCCCTGGGGGCCTTGCTCTCATTACATTTTCCATATTCAACACAGGCCTGAGTCATTGTAGCCCCTCACATTTTTTAACAAATGAAAGACCATGCTGGTCACTGTACTGTTCATTCCGTATCTGTTAGCACATTGCACCCCATCCATCAGATGAGATGAGTGTACTTATCCCCATTTCAGATGGCAAAACCAAACCTCAGAGAGTTTAAGTAACTTATCCAAGATCACACAGCCAGCAAGTAATGGGCCATGATTCAAATACAAGTCTTCTGGCCCTATAGACTCTCTTCACATTGCATTAGCTTCCAGCTTTATTTTGTCACCTTTATCAGAAGGTAAATGGGCAAAGCTTCCAAACTTGGCTTGAGGATCCTCCAGCTTATTAACCAGTTTCAGAGATAGCCAGTAAAATGCCAGTCCTCCATGAGTTGCTGGATTCAAACTCTGAGCCCAGTAGTGACTCAAGGCCAGGATGCCAGAAAGCACAAAACATAGAGGGTTCCACAAAATAAATCTACAGCACCAGAAGCTAAGAAAACACCCCAAAACTCCACGTGGCCAGGGAGGCCTTCAGTCACTCCTGGGAGAATTCCAACTTCAGTTATAACTTGGAATTTTGTTCCCAAAGCTCTATGAGTGTCTAATGCTATGTTAAAATAAAATTCAAATTTTTGCATAATCCAAATGTATAAATTCACTCATTTTCTGGACTAAAGTCTTAGGAGATTATGAGTCAGAGTTCAACTGTGACTATGGATAATGACAATGAAGGCCAGTCTATGAGTCAGGATTTATAAGATAAAATCCAATTAACAGAAACTCTAGGCAAAGAGGAAAGAGGTTGAAACTAACATTTATTAAATATCTAATATACACCAGGCCCTGGGCCACAGTATTTGATAAGCATTAACACATTGCATTTATCATTTCATTACCAAAATGCCTAATCTGATCATTTGCTGATGATGACTCTCCCTGGATTTTCCTCACTGGAGAATGAGGCTTGTACAAGGCCTTGGTGGCAGCTGTGCTCTGAGCCCCAGAGATATCAGACCCAGTGTGTAAATGGAAAGGAAGAATGCATTGGTTTGACTTGATCCTTGCCAGTCCCCACCACAGTGATTCTACAATGTAATGCCTGCCACCATGCACTGCTCTGAAGGTTGTGTACTGCACAAATTTAGGAGTACCTGACCCATTGCCTGTGATGTGGATGGCACCCTCAATGCTATGCAAGGCAAACCTGCCCAATCAGGCATGGCATTCCTGCACTTTAGAATTTCTCAGTAGATTTGTAGTAATTTTTGTTAATACATATTTCTGGGCCCCATTCCTAGAGATTTGGCTTTTGTAGTAAATTCTAGACAGAAGCTAGTATTCCTGACCTTCACTCCTTTCTCCAAAAAAAAAAAGAAATGGAAAAAGTTTTCAGGAATTTAGAGTCTTAGTGAGTGAGCTGGCTTCCAGAATAAGGTGTTTCCATTATATCTTGGCAAAAAGTGAATCTAATTTCTGGGTCTTGCAAACAAAATTTCCTGAATATCAACAAAACTACTATCTAGGGCCTTCGCTTCAGGAAAAATCCTAGAGTTGACAAAATCCCTACAAAATGACACCATGGAAAGGTAGCCGTGGAGAGACCCAGCCACTCCTCTGAGCCCAGCTGCTGTCTCCAGTCACCAGGATCAACTGCCTGCTGTCTCTACTCCTTTCTCGTAAGTATGCTTCCATACCATCTGCTGGAGGAATTTTTCCTCCCTCCCACAGATATATATCTTTGGCTTTCTAATGGAAGCCAAGTGAAGCTAGGATTCATCTGACAATCATTTTGCTTAATGCATTCTTCTCCACCCAGGGGGAGAAAATGCATTATTACGTTTATGCCTACAAGAAGAGAGGATAAACTCAACGGTTTCTCTCTCGTTTCCCAGTGACTTAAGGTATATGTCCCTGGCACACACAATATGTTTCCATGCCACTTGCGTATCACTGTGTCTCTGTATACAACACCCCTGAATGGAACGTCCTCAGACCCAACTCTGTTTCTTGAAATAAATTTGATCTTTCCAAGCCCAAAACAACTGATACGTGACCAGAAAGAGTCCCCAGTGTGATAGATACACACACACACACACACACACACACACACACATAATATATATATTATATAATATAATTATATATTACATCATATAATATATATTAATATAAATAATATAAATATGTGTATGTGTATGTAATATATTATAAATATAATATATACATATAATATATTATAAATATATATTAATATATAATAAATATTAGATAATTATAGAATATTATATAATTATATTGTATTATATAATTACATAATATAATTATATATATATAT
>SJYW01019255.1:90536-121642 GCA_006410735.1 Raphicerus campestris | reverse complement strand
TCTAGTCAAGGCTATGGTTTTTCCTATGGTCATGTATGGATGTGAGAGTTGGACTGTGAAGAAGGCTGAGCACCGAAGAATGGATGCTTTTGAACTGTGGTGTTGGAGAAGACTCTTGAGAGTCCCTTGGACTGCAAGGAGATCCAACCAGTCCATTCTGAAGGAGATCAGCCCTGGGATTTCTTTGGAAGGAATGATGCTGAAGCTGAAACTCCAGTACTTTGGCCACCTCATGCGAAAATTTGACTCATTGGGAAAGACTCTGATGCTGGGAGGGATTGGGGGCAGGAGGAGAAGGGGACGACCAAGGATGAGATAGCTGGATGGCATCATGGACTCGATGGACATGAGTCTGAGTGAACTCCAGGAGTTGGTGATGGACAGGGAGGCCTGGCGTGCTGCGATTCATGGGGTCACAAAGATTCAGACACGACTGAGTGACTGAACTGAACTGAGACGTGCTTGGTCTTCAGTGCAGAGCACAGGCTCTAGAATGTTCGGGTTCAGTAGTTGCATCTTGCAGACTTACTTGCCCCATGGCATGTGGGATCTTAGTTCCCTGGCCAGGGATCAAACCTGCATCCCCTGAATTGGAAGGCAGATTCCCCACCACTGGACCACAAGGAAAGTCCCCTCAGTGGCTTAACTGGTCTGTCACCAGCTTTCCAATCACACAATGTCCTTCCTTCTCACCACAGTCTACCTTGGTACATGACCAAAGTGTACATACCTCTCTCTTTTGCTAGAAGAGAAACTCCTTCTGGGTAGAGCCTGTGCTCAGGTAGGTGCTAAAGAAATGTGTGTGGAAGGCAAGTTGGCTGCATATGAGTTAACGCGACTTTTGGTGATGTGGCAGTTTGATGGGGATCTCCTAAAAAAGCGAAAGTGTTAGTCAGTCGTGTCCAACTCTTTGTGACCCCAAGGACTGTAGACCACCAGGCTCCTCTGTCCAAGGGATTCTCCAGGCAAGAATACTGGAGTGGGTAGCCATTCCCTTTTCTGACCCAAGGATCAAACCAGGGTCTCCTGCATTGCAGGTAGATTCTTACTGTCAGAGTCACCAAGGAAGCCCAAGAGCCCTATAAATTCATATTAATTTGGGGAGATCTGACTTAATGAGAAATGAGGATAATTTTAAAAATAATAGCTTATTTACTCTAAAAGTCATGTGGAAAATCAAATTAGCCCAAGAATATTGCTGAAGAAAAAGTGAAAGTCACTCAGTTGAGTCTGACTCTTCGCAACCCCATGGACTATTACAGCCTATGGAATTCTCCAGGTCAGACTACTGGAGTGGGTAGCCTTTTCCTTCCCCAGCGGATCTTCCCAAACCAAGAATCAAAGCCAGGTCTCCTGCATTGCAGATAGATTCTTTACCAGCTGAGCCACAAGGGAAGCCAGAGAATACTGGAGTGCGTAGCCTACCCCTTCTCCAGCAGANGTCTTTTAATTTCATGGCTGCAGTCACCATCTGCAGTGATTTTGGAGCCCAAAAAAATGAAGTCTGACACTGTTTCCACTGTTTCCCCATCTATTTGCCATGAAGTGATGGGACCAGATGCCATGATCTTCATTTTAGTGAACATGTAAAATAGTGCAGACAGTTAACAACACAGTGTGGAGATTCCTAAAAACTTTGGGCTTCTCTGGTGGCTCAGACAGGAAAGAATCTGCCTGCAGTTCAGGCCCAGGTTCAATCCCTGGGTCTGGAAGATCCCCTAAGAATGNTGATCTTCATTTTAGTGAACATGTAAAATAGTGCAGACAGTTAACAACACAGTGTGGAGATTCCTAAAAACTTTGGGCTTCTCTGGTGGCTCAGACAGGAAAGAATCTGCCTGCAGTTCAGGCCCAGGTTCAATCCCTGGGTCTGGAAGATCCCCTAAGAATGGAAATACCTCATGACCCAGCTACCCTACTTGTGGATATCTATCCAAAGAAAACAAAGACACTAATTCAAAAAAATACATGCACCCCTATGTCCATAGCAGCATTGTTTACAATAGCTAGGGTATGGAAACAACATAAAAGCCTACAAATGGATGAATAGATAATGAAGACCGGATATATGTGTATGTGACTGTCATTTTTGTGACCCACAAAAAAGAATGAAATTCTGCTATTTGCACAACTTGGATACACCTTGAGAGCATTACACTAAATGAAATAAGTCAGATGGAGAAAGACAAAAGACAAAGACAAAATATGATTTTTGTCATACACAGAATCTAAAAAAAAAAATTAGTGAAAATAATAGTGAACAAATAAAATAAAACAAGAACAAATTCATAGATACAGAGGACAGTTTAGGGAGTACCAGAAGGGAAGGATGTTGGAGATCAGCTCTATGATGATGGTAACTAAACTTGCAGTAATGATCACTTTGCAACATATACACAGGTTGAACTACAGTGCTATACATCTGAAGCTCACATAATAAGAAAATGATGATTTTTATACATCAAACATTTGGGCATTATCTTTCCTTTTTTAATGATTTCCATTGGACATTTATATTAATGTTCACTTAATCGAATGTTTTCTATTGTTAGAAGTCCAGATGAGGCATAGATCATTTTTACATGTTGCTGAAATATGTAATCTCATCACAATATATTGGTTGATAATACTGCATGCATGAGAGCTCTGTCGCTCAGTCATGTCTGACTCTGTGACCCCATAGACTATAGACCACCAGGCTCCTCTGTCCATGGGATTTCCCAGGCAAGAATACTGGAGTGGGTGGCCATTTCCTTCTCCGGGGGATTTTCCCAACCCAGGGACCAAACACAGGTCTCCTGCATTGCAAGCAGATTCTTTACCATCTGAGCCACCACGGAAGCCCCAGTTGATAATAATAATATACCTTTATTCTTAACAGCACAGCACATTCTTAACTCTCCTGTGTTATAGAAAACCTCTGCTGATTCATGTTGGTGTGTGGCAGGGGCTGACACAATATGGAGTAATTGTCCTCCAATTAAAAATAAATAAATTTTTAGAAATGAGAAAAAAAGAAAATCTCTTAGATGTTCATTCAGTATTACCCAAAGTGAAAAAAATACTCACTGAATATATAATTACTATCATTCATTTTTTTACAAACATAAATAAGTGTATGAAAAATACAAAAAAACCCTCATGCTATAAACCACATCAAAAAATTTTTAATGAAAAAGTAAAAGGTGCTATGAGAAAAATTGGTTAAGGGTATGGGACAAGCAGAACAGAAGAGGAAAGAGCAAAAGTATAACTTCTGGTGAACCTCAGCCTGATGCTGCAGGAAACTTCAGAGTATTACTACCCTTAGATCACATCCTTAAAACTCAACATTCAAAAAATTAAGATCATGGAATCTGGTCCCATCACTTCATGACAGATAGAAGGGGGAACAGAGGAAACAGTGACAGATTTTATTTTCTTGGGCTCTAAAATCACTGCAGACAGTGACTGCAGCCATGAAATTAAAATACACTTATTCCTTGGAAGGAAAGCTATGACAAACATAGACAGCATATTAAAAAGCAAAGACACTACTTAAGCTATGGTTTTTTAAGTAGTCATGTACGGATGTGAGAGTTGGTCCATAAAGAAAGCTGAGTGCCGAAGAATTGATGCTTTCTAACTGTGGTGCTGGAGAGGACTCTTAAGAGTCCCTTGGACTGCAAGGAGATCAAACCAGTCAATCCTGAAGGAAATCAATCCTGAGTATTCACTGGAAAGACTGATTCTGACAATGAAGCTCCAATATTTTGGCCACCTGATGGGAAGAGCCAACTCACTGGAAAAGACTGTGTTGCTGGGGAAGACTGAGAGCAGGAGGAGAAGGGGGCGACAGGGGGTGAGATGGTAAGATAGCATCACTAACTTCAAGGTCTGTCCAGAAGGCTATGATTTTTCCAGTGGTCATGTATGGATGTGAGAGTTGTNCAGGAGGAGAAGGGGGCGACAGGGGGTGAGATGGTAAGATAGCATCACTAACTTCAAGGTCTGTCCAGAAGGCTATGGTTTTTCCAGTGGTCATGTACGGATGTGAGAGTTGTACTATAAAGAAAGCTAAGTGCCAAAGAATTGATGCTTTTGAACTGTGGTGTTGGAGAAGACTCTTGAGAGTCCCTTGGACTGCAAGGAGATCCAACCAATCCATCCTAAAGGAGATCAGTCCTGGGTGTTCTTTGGAAGGACTGATGCTGAGGCTGAAACTCCAATACTCTGGCCAGCTCATGCGAAGAGCTGACTCATTGGAAAAGACCCTGATGCTGGGAAAGATTGAGAGCAGGAGGAGAAGGGTCGACAGAGGATGAGATGGTTGGATGGCATCATCGACTCGATGGACATGGGTTTGGGTGGACTCCAGGAGTTGGTGCTGGACAGGAAGGCCTGGCATGCTGCGGTTCATGGGGTCGCAGGGAGTCAAACATGACTGAGCGACTGAACTGATCTGAACTTTCAATGGTCGTGAGCTTGAGAAAATTTTGGGAGATAGTGAAGGACAGGGAAGCCTTGTGTGTGCAGTCCATGGGATCACAAAAAGTTGGACACCCGTGAGCGACTGAACAGCACCAACAAAGACCACATCCAGCTTCAAGCACAGGATCTGGGCCTTTGTGCGTGCACACCATTCAGTCGCTGGCTATGGGCCTCAGGGAGGGGCAGGGGACATACACCCCAGGCACCTCTGGCTGTGGGGTAGAACCCCATGCCCACCCTCACAGGCTTCTGTACCCCAGGCAATCCTCTGGAAAAGGTCGAAGAAGTGAGCAGGCAGCAGCAAAGCACACTGGTGCTTTCATGCTAGTGAAAAGGATCCCTCAGAATCTGCGGATAATGCTGAACCCTGCCTGTGCCCTGTGATTCTGGAAAACAGTGAAGATTGAGAAACCATGCCTCCACTGCTTCCCATCCCCAGAAGGAGAGGGTGAGATGAACCGAGAGAGTAGCATAGCCGTATACACACTACCATGTGAGGAATAGATAGCCAGTAGGAACTGCTGTATCGGAGAAGGCAATGGCACTCCACTCCAGTACTCTTGCCTGGGAAATCCCACGGATGGAGGAGCCTCGTAGGCTACAGTCCATGGGGTCTCGAAGAGTCGGACACGACTGAGCGACTTCACTTTTCACTTTTCACTTTTATGCACTGGAGAAGGAAATGGCAACCCACTCCAGTGTTCTTGCCTGGAGAATCCCAGGGACAGGGGAGCCTGATGGGCTTCCGTCTACGGGGTCGCACAGAGTCGGACACAACTGATGCGACTTAGCAGCAGCAGCAGCAGCAGGAACTGCTGTATAGCACAAGGAGCCCAGCCCAGCTCTCTGTAAAGACCTAGAGGGCTCGAATGGGGAGGGAAGTGGGAGGAAGGTTCAAGAGGGAAGGGATGTATATACTATGACTGATTTGTTTTGATGTATGAGAGAAAACAATGCAACATCATAAAGCAATTATCCTCCAATTAAATATTCACAGAAATAAAAAATCAAATTAAATGTACAATCTTTTTAAAATAGCAATTTCACTTTAACAATTAAGTTTATAGAAATATTTCTACATGGATACAGATATAAACGGGCTTCCCAAGTGGTATTCAGGAGATTCAGGAAATGCAGGTTCAGTATCTGCGATGGGAAGATCCCCTGCGGGAGGAAATGGCAACCCACTCCAGTATTCTTGCCTGGAGAATCTCATGGATGGAGGAGCCTGGCAGGCTACAGTCCATGAAGTCACAAAGAATCGGACATTACTGAGCACGCACGCACTACACAAATATAAACATTGATTATAATCACATGGTATTGAGAGCTCATCAATAGGATGATTAAGTAGAGTATTAATTATCCATTTTAAAAAAGAAAGAAAGAAATCCTCCCACCCTTTTGTGTCCCAGGAAACAGAGTACCACAAAGAAACCACTTGTCTTCATGTGACTCAGGTAAGTGTCACCAGTGTCCCCTTGGTTTACCTTTGACAAGGCAGACGCAAGCCTTTCACATTCCTATTCTTTGCCTCATAAATGATTAGTCGAATAATGTTTTCTCCTTACTTGCAATTCAGATTTGTTTTGTATTGGACAGGGCACAACAATGCCCGAGACTGAAGCCATATAGAAAGTGGTAGGACAAACCTCAGGCCTCCACTCCCAGACTCATCACCTCCCCCAGGGATAAAATTCTCTCTGGGCTCACCCCCAGGCCTTTATTTATGGCGTCCCTCCCTTCCCAGGCTCTTCTCCTCCCTCAAAATCCTGTCCATCCTCCCAAGCTTACCTCGTCCCTATGTCTTCCTCAGTACAATTGAACTCAATAGAAGCCTGTCCTTATTGAATAAACATCACTCCACTGATTCACTTGGACATGAAGTGGGCTCTAGGCTGAGTCTGAGATCCCAGGGGCAGCTTCATGGATATCCACAGTGTGATCAATATCAGATCATCTCATAAAGACATACAGTCAGTTCAGGTATAAGGGGTTACTCTTAAGGCAGAAATTTAATTCTTTCACAAGAGCAGCTAGGGACTCATCTCTGCCAAAGTGAACCAGCAAAGCACTCTGCCTTTTTCAATCTGAGAAGAGCCACTTAGACGGCTCTCAGTTATGCAAATCAGGCAGGAGGAGGCATTGCACCCGGTGGGGAAACGGTCTAATGAGGACTCTCCTCACCTGATGCAGCACACTTCTCACAGTGAAACTAGGGGTGCAGAAATGTCTTAGAAGAAGTGAATTCAATCTTTTAAGGAGTCAAGAATATCCCAGGAAGGAAGGGCTTGAAATCTCTCACCTGAGCCCAAGCATGAAGTGCAACATTATCAGAACATCTTTAAGTTGACTGGATGGCCTGCTCATTTTCAGATCAAACAAACAATAGGGGTTCCAACAGAAGATCAGCCAGAGAGAAGAGGGAACCTGGATTGGTGGCCCGTGTTTGTCACCAGGCTGGTGGTTTTGAAGCTACTTAGATGTGTAACCAAGGCTGTAACTCCTCTGAGCCCAGCCAGTCTCACCAAGCTTCAGAACCAGTGAAAGAACATGTGACTGTGAAATCGGACATCCAATGACTTTCTCAACTCCATATGTCTGCCCCAGTTCTCTGAGCTTCTGAGTGAGGAAAGCAAAAATGGATGCTGCTTCATTTCTGCCCTCTAAATCTTGCCTGAAGCTATACTTTGTGATCCACCTTAACAGGAAACAGAATACTGGAAAATGCAACTTAACTTAGCCAAGTGGACACCCCATAAAACCAGCTCAGATAAAACCAGCCCAATGAGACATAGCCAACACCCTGATCAAACCATACCTAAAGGCTGAATCTCTGAACTAGTTGACTATAGCCATACATTTCTCATTTGGTGTAAACTGGTTCTTTTTAAACTTGTAAACCAAAAGTATCATAACTGTTACAGCCAGGGAATAACATCAGGGTCCAGCACTGGACAGGAAGAAGAATGAGGAGTCTAAATATCCTAGAGAAGGAAAAAGAGCACAGAATAAGAGAGACTACGTTAGGTCTTACTGTACTAAGTTAAGCTAAGGAATCTTATCCTGGGGAAACTTAAAGGTAACTTGTAGTCTGACATTTCACTGGAAGGACTGATGCTGAAGTTGAAGCTCTAATACTTTGACTACCCAATGAGAAGAGCTGACTCATTGGAGAAGATCCTGATGTTGGGAAAGACTGAAGGCAGGAGCAGAAGGAGACAACAGAAGATGAGATGGTAGGATGGTATCACCAACTCAATGGACATGAGTTTGAGCAAACTCCAGGAGATAGTGAAAGACAGGGAAGCCTGGCATGCTGCAGTCCATGGGGATAAAACAGTCAGACACAATTGAACAACAAGAAAGTCTGACACTGAGTGTTTCAGTCTGAAGAGCTCACCCCAAACTCTGGAGAAAGGAAAAAATATTATACAATCCACTCCTGGGGCAATGAGCCTGTCTCTCCTCATGTCACTTCTTGTAACTCCATCCTCAGTGGTTGTTAAACTAGTTCATCAGTGTTAAATTTTTCAGTTTAGGCTCTGTCACTCTCATCACTGAATAGGACTCAGTGGCTTCTGCTGACTCTCATAAAGAATAGTTCCCTCCTAGAAGAAAACATAGGCAAAGTATTCTCTGACATAAATCATAGTGATATTTTCTTAGGTCAGTCTCCCAAAGCAAAAATAAACAGGACCTAATCAAACTTGAAAACTTTTGCACAGCAAAGGACATCATAAACAAAACAAAAAGTCAGCCTACAGAATGNATAAATCATAGTGATATTTTCTTAGGTCAGTCTCCCAAAGCAAAAATAAACAGGACCTAATCAAACTTGAAAACTTTTGCACAGCAAAGGACATCATAAACAAAACAAAAAGTCAACCTACAGAATGGGAGAAAATATTCACAATGTGACTGTTAAGGGCTAAATTTCCAAAATATACAAATAGCTCATACAATTCATTATCAAAAGCAACTTAACCAAAAAATGAGCTGAAGACTTAGACATTTCTCCAAAGAAGACATATAGAGAGAGATGGCCAGAAGGCAGCTGAAAAGATGCTCAACATTGCTATTTATTAGAGAAATGGAAATAAAAACTGCAATGAGGTATCACTTCACTCCAGTCAGAATATCGATCATCAAAAAGTCTACAAATAAATGCTGGAGAGAGATGTGAAACTATACTAGCTACACTGCTGGTGGGAATGTAAATTGGTACAATCACTATGGAGAAGCGAGTGGAGGCTCCTCAGGAAGTTAAAAGTAGAGCTACTATAGGAACCAGCGATTCCACTCCTGGGACTATGTCCAAAAAGATTCAAATTACAACTTGAAAAGATACATGCACCTCAATTTTCATAGCAGCATATTTTACAATAGTCAAGACATGGAAGCAACCTAAGTGTCTACCAACAGATAAATGGATAAAGAAGATGCAATATATTTACATATATATATATTACAACTTCTTTATATAAATATATATATATATACACACATATATGTCTTCTTTATAAATATACATATATATATAATGGAATATTCAGTCAGTTCAGTTCAGTCACTTAGTCATGTCCGACTCTGCAACCCCATGAATCACAGCATACANTTTTTTCTCCTCATGCTTCACAGTGTTTGCTCCTATAAAAGAGGCCGCTGCACCTCTAATTGCTTAACAACTGCACCTTTGATCTGTTCTCATTTTCTGTCTAATTAAATGTAAATATTATTTCACATTATAAGCCAATGAAACAAGATGTCATTTTCTACCCTTCTCTGTATCTTCCTTATTTACTAGAGCAGGTGCCATAATATATATTCAGCATAAATACTTATAAAATGGAGATAGTAATATCTCCCTCATAATCTTATTGATAGGCTTTATTGAGACAATCTATATGAACATTCTTTGTAAAGAATACAGCCTTAGATATATGTAAAGGATGATGATTATTATTACTAGCGTTAGCAATAGTATTTATAAGACAATGCTCCAAACATAAAATAGGGGATATTAAAAAGAATCAGGATATTTATCAAGCTAAGTTCACAACTCAGCACACAATAATTCTCCAAAAACATTTGTTGAATTAAATATAAAATCAATATAGTCTATATGGATCACAATGGAATGTGGGTACAGAATAAAGGATGAGTAAGAGCCTCATTCTGTGAAAGACTGAAGGCAAAAGGAGAGGATGAGATGTTTAGATAGCATCACCAACTTAATGGACATGAACTTGAGCAAACTCTGGGAGGTAGTAAAGAACAGGGAAGCCTGGCATGCTGCATTCATGGGGTTGCAAAGAGTCAGAAATGATTTTGTGACTGAACACCAACAAGAACCTCATGAAACTAATGTAGAAAGTGAGAAGTAAGACAATTTTTAAAAGGTTATGCCAAAGCAAAGATTGAAGAACCTGTGTACCACAGCTAAGACCAGGCCAAATTAAAAAATGAGTAAAATATTTTTTTAAGAAAAGAAAAGAAAAATAGCTTTGGGGAAATGAAAAATAACAAGAGTAGTTATGAGCAGGAAACTATTATTAAAATGTAATCAAGGAATCAGAATTTAATTATAATAATTTAAGTAGCATCAGTTCAGTTCTGTCACTCAGTCGCGTCCGACTCTTTGAGACCCCATGAATCTCAGCACGCCAGGCATCTCTGTCCATCACCAACTCACAGAGTTCACTCAAACGCATGTCCATTGAGTGGGTGGTGCCATCCAGCCATCTCATCCTCTGTTGTCCCCTTCTCCTCCTGCCCCCAATCCCTCTCAGCATCAGAGTCTTTTCCAATGAGTCAATTCTTCACATGAGGTGGCCAAAGTACTGGAGTTTCAGCTTTATCATCAGTTCTTCCAAAGAACACCCAGGACTGATCTCCTTCAGAATGGATTGGTTGGATCTCCTTGTAGTCCAAGGGACTCTCAAGAGCCTTCTCCAACACCACAGTTCAAAAGCATCAATTCTTCGGTGCTCAGCTTTCTTCACAGTCCAACTCTCACATCTATACATAACCACTGGAAAAACCATAGCCTTGACTAGACGGACCTTTGTTGGCAAAGTAATGTCTCTGCTTTTCAATATGCTATCTAGGTTGGTCATAACTTTCCTTCCAAGGAGTAAGCGTCTTTTAATTTCATGGCTGCAGTCACCATCTGCAGTGATTTTGGAGTCCAAAAAAATAGAGTCATCCACTGTTTCCACTGTTTCCCCATCTATTTCCCATGAAGTGATGGGACCAGATGCCATGATCTTCATTTTCTGAACGTTGACCTTTAAGCCAACTTCTTGACTCTCCTCTTTCACTTTCATCAAGAGGCTTTTTAGTTCCTCTTCACTTTCTGCCATTACCCAGCCACGAAAAAGAAAGGAATAATGCCATTTGCAGCAACATGGATGGACCTAGAGATTATCATATTAAGTGAAGTAAGTCAGACAGAAAAAAAAAAAAACATATTACATCACTTATTTGTGGAATCTTAAAAAGTAAAACAAATGAACTTATTTACAAACAGAAACAGTCTCACAGACATAGAAACCAATGTATGGTTACCAAAGGGGAAGGTGAGGGAGAGATCAATAAGAAGTTTGGGATTAACAGATACATACCACTCTATATATAGTAAACAAGGACCTATATGCAGCACAGGGAACAACAGCTAAAAAAGAACAGGCCTTAATACTTATAAACATTAAAGAATAATGATTAAAAGAACAGTCTTTGAAGGAAGTTGAATCTATATTCAATTTGTGTCTGTACCATCTACTGAGTATAATATATTGAGCCAAGTTACTTAATCCATCTAAGCCTCAATTTCCTCACCTGTAAAGTACAATAATAACACCAATCCCACAGAGTTACCAAGAGGATTAAAAAAGATAAAGCACAAAGACTTACATAGTGCCGGCACTTAATAAATTGTCCCTCAGTAAATTGCTATTATGGCTATTCTTTCCACTGCTATTTTAAATGCTCGATTATTACTACTATAGAAGAAATATGACTTCATTACAAATGATTAGGAAAATATAAGAAAGTGGAAATTCTAAGTTGTATTTAAAAGCATGATGTCAGTCTATGTATTAATCTTTTGGAAAGATCTCTAAGACATTGAGTAAGGGGGTGGGAAACAGTTACAGAATAGAGTAAGTTTATGTTTGTGTAAAACTGATGTTTGACAGAATATACACTTGTATTTAGCGATAATCTTTCTAAGTGCATAGAATATGACTTTAGTAACACATAAGAACCTGGTACCAGAGGTTGCCTCTGACAAGAATGATGAAGACAGGGCAGGACAGATCAAGGATGCGAAGGGACATTCACTCTTACAAAGGTTGAATTTTTTACCATGAGAGTGTACCCTGAATATTTATATTACAGTTACAAGTTTTATAAATGTCAATATTTCGTATTCTTTATTCTCTATACTGGCTTCCCTGTGGCTAAGTGGTAAAGAATTTGCCTGCCAATGCAGGAGACACAGGTTCAATCCCTGAATCAGCAAGATCCCCTGGAAAAAGAAATGACAACACTCTCTGGTATTCTTGCCTGGGAAATCCCATGGATGGAGGATCCTGGCAGGCTACAGTCCTTGGGGTTGCAAAGAGCAGAACATGACTTAGCGACTAGAACAACAACAACACCTCTCTATACATCAATAGTCCTCCACGTGGTGGTGGATTAGTCACTAAGTCGTGTCCAACTGTTTGCAACCCTGTGGCTGTGGCCCACTAGGTTCCTCTGTCCATGGGATTACCCAAGAATGAATACTGGAGTGAACTGCCATTTCCTTCTCCAGGGGATCTTCCCGACCCAGGGATCTCAAGCCTCTGCATTGGCAGGCAGATTCTTTATCACTGAGCCACTGGGAAGCCTATTTCTCCAAGTGTGGCCCTCAAACCATCAACCTCATCACCCTGTGAAAACATGTTAGAAATGCAGATTCCCAGGCTCTGACATGAACCTAGGGATCCAGAAACTCTGGGATGGGGCACAGCTGTCTGTTTTAATCAGCCCTCCAAGTGATGCTGATGCAATGAAAGTCTAAGAATACTATTTAAATGATCTTGCTTTGCTAATGAGCCTGCTTTCTTCTTAGTAAGAAAGTCTATGTTTATTCATTCGACACCCAGCTACTCTGGAGCAACTACTCCATTGCCTTGAAATTTTACACACCTTGGAGGTGTCAGAATCCCTGAGAATCAGAATCCCTGGTTTGAGTTCAAGCTCAGCCACTCCCTAGGAACCCTTCCCAGAAGCAGTGCTTTGTATGCATCACACTATTTCCTCTCCCTCTGAACACAGAAAGATTACATTTCCCAGACTCCCTTGTGTTTAGGACAGGGGCATGTTACAGGGTTATTACCAATGGAGATATGAGCTGAAATGTCACTTCTTGTCCAAAGCTGTTTTTGGTGGTGGGGTTTTTTTTGTTTTGTTTTTTGGTTTTTTTGTTTTGGCTGCTCCAGATCTACACTGCAGCTTGTGAGATCTTTATTTGTGGCCTGCAGGATTTAGTTCTCCAACCAGGGATGGAACCCAGGTCCTCTGCATTGGAGTCTTAACCACTGGACCACCAGGGAAGTCCCACCAAGGCTATTCTTAAGTCACAAGTGGGACTTCTCCATTCTCTCTCTCTGTCTGGTCTGCATGACTGGACATAAAAACACTGAGGGGACAGAACTACAAGATAGGAACATCCAGGGTCCCTAAGTCACCTTTCAAGTAGAACCATCAAAAAGAACCATCTGAACCACATGAGCAAGCGATAAAGCTTTCACTTTGCAAGATCACTGAGATTGGGGATTTTGTTACCACAGCATACCTTACCTGTACCAACTAACACATTACCTGCATAGCTTTCAAGAAACCAAGGAACCTCTCTCAGACAGTTTCTTCAGCCTCATTCCTCCACTGAGCACCTACCTCATAGAGTTATTATGAGGTATGAATAAGATGATCCACACAAAATGCTTAATACAACGCCAGACATATTAAATCCTCAATAAAGTGAAAGTGAAGTTGCTTAGTCGTGTCCGACTCTTTGCAACCCTGTGGACTCCAGCCTACCAGGCTCCTCCATCCATGGGATTCTCCAGGCAAGAGTACTGGAGTAGGTTGCCACTTCCTTCTCCAGGGGATCTTCCCGAACTAGGGATCGAACCCAGTATCCCACTCTGGAGGCAGAGATTTTAACCTCTGAGCCACCAGGGAAGCCAAAGTTAAGCTGCTTCTATTTTTATTATCAAACACATTAACTATAGCCCCACTATCTTAACATAACCACTACCCGTATTGTTCCTTAGCAGATTTCTACATAAACATTAAAAATATCATTTACAGGACTTCCCTGGCGGTCCAGTGGTTAAAGAATCCGCCTGCCAGCACAGGGGAGAGGGGTTTGATCCCTGGCCCAGGAAGATCCCACCTGCTGAGAGACAGCTAAGCCTGTGTGCTGAAACTGCCGAGCCCACGTGTCACAACTGCCGAGCCCGTGCCCTGCAAGTACGGAAGCCTGTGTGCTCTAGAACCCACGATCCACAGCAGAAGGAAACGCAATGAGAAGCCCACGCATCGCAAGGACAAGTAGCCCCACTCGCCACAACGGGAGAAAGCCTGTGCACAGCAGCAAAGACCCAGTGCAGCCAAAACAAAAAATCATTTACACTCTTCCATATGCTGCTTTACATTCCACTTGGGATTTGACAGTAAGCATTTTTCATGTTGCTCTATAGTCTTCCTGACCACGGTTACCATTTATCACAACCACTCTATGGGGAAGCTGTAGAATTGAAGACCATTTCATGCTTCTGGGCGTAGGACTCCCAAAAACTATTTCTTGATCCATTGATTTGCCTAATAACAGTCTTCAAGCTCTCCCTGTACAATAAGAAATTTGGACCTTTCCAAAAGTTACCCGGGACCCTCTGGCTGTAAGCAAATCAGGTGCCATTTCATCAGTCAATTTAAATCTAGTGCCAGGTTCTTTTAACAGCTAAATGCTTCTCTAGGAACTGTCCTGTCCTTCACGAAGCCAGCATGGCATGTTTCCAGAAGGTAAAGCATGCTCTAACTGCTTTGCTTGCAGTATAACTTGGCTTCTGTCAAACTCCAGTTATTCTTCCATGTTAATAAATGCTGCACGGCAAGGTGGAAACCAAATGTCACATGGATACGTAAGTATATGTATATTTATATGCAAGTGCTAACCATGCGTGGAACACATGTATTCCTTCATTCAGTTATTCATTTAATAAATGTGCTGGCAATTTTACTGTATCCAAAGTTGGAGATATACAGATATTTCATTCTCCCTGTAAAGGATAGGGAGGTAGGGACCAAGGACATCTCATGGATCTCACAATAAAGGCCAAGATTCTTACCATGTTTTCTAAGGCTCTACATGCTCTGCCCCCCGCTGACTCCTCTCAACTTTAGCTGTGACCAAGTGATTGTTAATTTTATATTGTCAACTTGACTGGGCTAAGAGGTGCGCAGACAGTTAGTAAAACATTTTTCTGAGTGTGTCTGTGACAATGTCTCAGTAAAAGAATTAGCGTTTGAATCGGTTGAGTAAAGAAGACACCCTCACCAATGCAAGTAAACTAGTATTATCTCCACTGGCATATTTACAAGAGAAAAAGATTTAGAGGTTATGGTAGCAAGAATAATTCCCACTTACCCCCCACAAATGCCCACGTTCTGATCCTCAGGACCTGTGAATGCGTTAAGAGTACATGTCAAGGGTTGCTCATCAGCTAACCTCAAGATAAAGAGATTATTCCGGATTATCTAGATGGGCTCAATGTAAACACAAGGGTCATTAAATGGGGGAAAGGCTGAAAGGTCAGCACCAAAGAGATGACACCATTAGAAATANACCTCATCACCCTGTGAAAACATGTTAGAAATGCAGATTCCCAGGCTCTGACATGAACCTAGGGATCCAGAAACTCTGGGATGGGGCACAGCTGTCTGTTTTAATCAGCCCTCCAAGTGATGCTGATGCAATGAAAGTCTAAGAATACTATTTAAATGATCTTGCTTTGCTAATGAGCCTGCTTTCTTCTTAGTAAGAAAGTCTATGTTTATTCATTCGACACCCAGCTACTCTGGAGCAACTACTCCATTGCCTTGAAATTTTACACACCTTGGAGGTGTCAGAATCCCTGAGAATCAGAATCCCTGGTTTGAGTTCAAGCTCAGCCACTCCCTAGGAACCCTTCCCAGAAGCAGTGCTTTGTATGCATCACACTATTTCCTCTCCCTCTGAACACAGAAAGATTACATTTCCCAGACTCCCTTGTGTTTAGGACAGGGGCATGTTACAGGGTTATTACCAATGGAGATATGAGCTGAAATGTCACTTCTTGTCCAAAGCTGTTTTTGGTGGTGGGTTTTGTTTTGTTTTGTTTTTTGGGTTTTTTTGTTTTGGCTGCTCCAGATCTACATTGCAGCTTGTGAGATCTTTATTTGTGGCCTGCAGGATTTAGTTCTCCAACCAGGGATGGAACCCAGGTCCTCTGCATTGGAGTCTTAACCACTGGACCACCAGGGAAGTCCCACCAAGGCTATTCTTAAGTCACAAGTGGGACTTCTCCATTCTCTCTCTCTGTCTGGTCTGCATGACTGGACATAAAAACACTGAGGGGACAGAACTACAAGATAGGAACATCCAGGGTCCCTAAGTCACCTTTCAAGTAGAACCATCAAGAAGAACCATCTGAACCACATGAGCAAGCGATAAAGCTTTCACTTTGCAAGATCACTGAGATTGGGGATTTTGTTACCACAGCATACCTTACCTGTACCAACTAACACATTACCTGCATAGCTTTCAAGAAACCAAGGAACCTCTCTCAGACAGTTTCTTCAGCCTCATTCCTCCACTGAGCACCTACCTCATAGAGTTATTATGAGGTATGAATAAGATGATCCACACAAAATGCTTAATACAACGCCAGACATATTAAATCCTCAATAAAGTGAAAGTGAAGTTGCTTAGTCGTGTCCGACTCTTTGCAACCCTGTGGACTCCAGC
This sequence comes from Raphicerus campestris, assembly GCA_006410735.1. Taxonomy (NCBI): domain Eukaryota; kingdom Metazoa; phylum Chordata; class Mammalia; order Artiodactyla; family Bovidae; genus Raphicerus; species Raphicerus campestris. Next base: position 105,111 of record SJYW01019255.1, on the reverse strand, counting down.
CTACCAGGCTCCTCCATCCATGGGATTCTCCAGGCAAGAGTACTGGAGTAGGTTGCCACTTCCTTCTCCAGGGGATCTTCCCGAACTAGGGATCGAACCCAGTATCCCACACTGGAGGCAGAGATTTTAACCTCTGAGCCACCAGGGAAGCCAAAGTTAAGCTGCTTCTATTTTTATTATCAAACACATTAACTATAGCCCCACTATCTTAACATAACCACTACCCGTATTGTTCCTTAGCAGATTTCTGCATAAACATTTAAAATATCATTTACAGGACTTCCCTGGCGGTCCAGTGGTTAAAGAATCCGCCTGCCAGCACAGGGGAGAGGGGTTTGATCCCTGGCCCAGGAAGATCCCACCTGCTGAGAGACAGCTAAGCCTGTGTGCTGAAACTGCCGAGCCCACGTGTCACAACTGCCGAGCCCGTGCCCTGCAAGTACGGAAGCCTGTGTGCTCTAGAACCCACGATCCACAGCAGAAGGAAACGCAATGAGAAGCCCACGCATCGCAAGGACAAGTAGCCCCACTCGCCACAACGGGAGAAAGCCTGTGCACAGCAGCAAAGACCCAGTGCAGCCAAAACAAAAAATCATTTACACTCTTCCATATGCTGCTTTACATTCCACTTGGGATTTGACAGTAAGCATTTTTCATGTTGCTCTATAGTCTTCCTGACCACGGTTACCATTTATCACAACCACTCTATGGGGAAGCTGTAGAATTGAAGACCATTTCATGCTTCTGGGCGTAGGACTCCCAAAAACTATTTCTTGATCCATTGATTTGCCTAATAACAGTCTTCAAGCTCTCCCTGTACAATAAGAAATTTGGACCTTTCCAAAAGTTACCCGGGACCCTCTGGCTGTAAGCAAATCAGGTGCCATTTCATCAGTCAATTTAAATCTAGTGCCAGGTTCTTTTAACAGCTAAATGCTTCTCTAGGAACTGTCCTGTCCTTCACGAAGCCAGCATGGCATGTTTCCAGAAGGTAAAGCATGCTCTAACTGCTTTGCTTGCAGTATAACTTGGCTTCTGTCAAACTCCAGTTATTCTTCCATGTTAATAAATGCTGCACGGCAAGGTGGAAACCAAATGTCACATGGATACGTAAGTATATGTATATTTATATGCAAGTGCTAACCATGCGTGGAACACATGTATTCCTTCATTCAGTTATTCATTTAATAAATGTGCTGGCAATTTTACTGTATCCAAAGTTGGAAATATACAGATATTTCATTCTCCCTGTAAAGGATAGGGAGGTAGGGACCAAGGACATCTCATGGATCTCACAATAAAGGCCAAGATTCTTACCATGTTTTCTAAGGCTCTACATGCTCTGCCCCCCGCTGACTCCTCTCAACTTTAGCTGTGACCAAGTGATTGTTAATTTTATATTGTCAACTTGACTGGGCTAAGAGGTGCGCAGACAGTTAGTAAAACATTTTTCTGAGTGTGTCTGTGACAATGTCTCAGTAAAAGAATTAGCGTTTGAATCGGTTGAGTAAAGAAGACACCCTCACCAATGCAAGTAAACTAGTATTATCTCCACTGGCATATTTACAAGAGAAAAAGATTTAGAGGTTATGGTAGCAAGAATAATTCCCACTTACCCCCCACNGCTCTGCCCCCCGCTGACTCCTCTCAACTTTAGCTGTGACCAAGTGATTGTTAATTTTATATTGTCAACTTGACTGGGCTAAGAGGTGCACAGACAGTTAGTAAAACATTTTTCTGAGTGTGTCTGTGACAATGTCTCAGTAAAAGAATAAGCATTTGAATCGGTTGAGTAAAGAAGACACCCTCACCAATGCAAGTAAACTAGTATTATCTCCACTGGCATATTTTACAAGAGAAAAAGATTTAGAGGTTATGGTAGCAAGAATAATTCCCACTTACCCCCCACAAATGCCCACGTCCTGATCCTCAGGACCTGTGAATGCGTTAAGGGTACATGTCAAGAGTTGCTCATCAGCTAACCTCAAGATAAAGAGATTATTCTGGATTATCCAGATGGGCTCAATGTAAACACAAGGGTCATTAAATGGGGGAAAGGCTGAAAGGTCAGCACCAAAGAGATGACACCATTAGAAATACAGACTAGCCATTCATTGCTTATTTTGAAGATGGAAGGGGGCTATGAGTCAAGGAATGTGGACAGTTTCAAGAAGCTGGAAAAGCCCAGAAATGGATTCTCCTTTAGAGCTTCTAGAAAGAATTCCACCTTGTCAACTCTTTGCTTTTGGCCCTGTAAGACCCATTTCAGACTCTGCCTTCTAGAATTGTAAGGTAATAAGTCTGTATTGTTTTCAGCAACTAAATGTGTGGCCATTTGTTAACAGCAATAATGGTAAACTAATAGATTTTGAAACCCAGAAGTTGGATCTATAATAAATAGCTTAAAATGTCGAACTCTGTGTCCAGGAGATACTCAAATCCAGGTATTCAAATCCGGGAGTTTGAAAACAGGAGGTGTAGAAGCTGCAGGAAAGAAAGGAAGTACAGACCCCAGCATGGGAAAATGGAAGATAGCAATTAGAGCTAGTCTGGGGCAAGTTACACTCACCCCTGGTAGTTATCCAGGAGGAAGCTTCCCACGATTTAGAATCCTCGAAATAGCCTCCCTACTGAGCCCAGAGAGATCACACTCTCTGATTTCAGGGTTTACTACTTCTGTACAAAGCAAGACAATTCTGACTCTGTCTATCCACTAAACCGTAATGCAGGAGGCATCCGTGAAGACTTCCTCAGTGACTGGAAGAAAAGGGTTAACCTCCTCTCTGGCTAATGCGACTGTCCTATCTCTCTTTGGGGCAGAAATCAATGAAGCCTGTTCTCATCCAAGAAAAAATAAATCTTAATCACCTTTGTAAAGAAGGAGAAGATAAACAGGCAGTGTTCTAAAAATGAACTCCTCTATTTAACAACTGTTAAGTGCTATTTCTTGAACGATACCAAAGATGACATCACGTTCAGGTTATAGGGTGGGCATCATCAGCTGCTGATTAGGGAGTAATTGAAAAGGGGGAGGAAGGTAAATGAAGATGTATAAATAGATTCAAAAGAGTTTGTGCAGAGGGCTCTCTGAATGTATAAAGCATATGGGAATGAGCAAGCCAGCAACACATTTCTAACACTGAGGGCTGATATCAAAGAAGATATTCGGGTACCTCTATATTCCTCTTGGGGCTTCAGCATCATGTCCTAGGCTAGGCGGGCTGTTAAGGACCCAGAAGGCCATATGAAACAATAAAAACTATCAGCCCACCTGCCTTCTGGTTTCTGCCCCTCTCATATCTCCCATCCTTTCCCTAAAGCCTTTACAGTTCAACTTCCATCTTCCCTCCCTTCTGCTACTGAAGATGCCTGCCCAAGGGTGCTCAATGGCTCCATTTTCCACGTTGTTGGAATTATTTATCCTTCATGACCTGTTAAGAGGATGTGAAATCCACTGACTTTGGGCTTGACCATGTGACATGCTTTGGCCAGCGGCAAGTGAACAGATGTGGCATATGCTAGGTCCACACAGAAGTGAAGAGGCATTCCAAGTTTCCACCTGATCTCTTAATCTTCCCTTCTGTCATGAGAATACTGTGTCCTAGATTTGGATGAGTCTTTGACTCTTTCAACCTGAATTCCAATCTTATTAATGGTAAGAGTAAGTAACATAAGAGAGTAGTGAATTTGTGTTGTGAAAGGGACTGACACGGAGGTACTGTTTGTTATCACATCTATCAAAATGACTTCAGCCCACTTTAATGACTTCTTCTCAATTTTTATCCGGCTCAGTTCCTGCAAGAGCATTTCCCAAAGTATGTCTTTGGAATCCTAGTCATGAGAGAGTTTTAACTGGAATAAAGTGAAATTCTGCACAACCACTTTTGGAGACTCACATGCCCATTAGCCTATTAAAGTCTCTGAGAAGTCCTGTAGAATATCGTAGGGGCTAAAGTATGCACTCTGGAATTGCCTGGATTTGGATCCTGGGTCTACTACAGCTTACTGAGTGAGTGGCATTGGCAGGTCACTTCATCTATTTGAGCCTCAATGTCCTCACTTAAAAAGTAAAGACAATGAGAGGACCTTCACTAGGTTATTAAGAGGATTAAAGGAAATAATAAAGTACTAATGGACTGCTGTCCAGGTCAGAGAATAACTCACCCTTCCTCAAACTCTTACAAATGGCGTATAAAATGTTTTCAAGTATTAAAAGATATATGTATATAAGATTGATGATGTCATTTACAAAGCAGAAATGGAGAGACACAGATGTAGAGAACAAACCTATGGATATCTAAGGGAAAGAGGGGATGGGCTGAATTGGGAGATTGGGACTGACATATATATAGTATTGAAACTATGCATAAAACAGGTAACTAATGAGAACTTGCTGTACAGCACAGGGAACTCTGTTCAGTGCTCCGTGGTGACCTAAATGGGAAGGAAATCCAAAAAAGAGGGGATATATGTATAGCTGATTCACTTCACTGTACTTATTAAATAGTTCTCTTAAGTACCACTTTAGGATTTCCTGAAGTCTTTGCAAAACATTTTATGGCCATAATATGGACATCACCTTTAGACCATGCTTTCCTAGAAGTGCCTCAAGTTTTATATTTGTCTATTCCTTAATTTTCTTCCCTGGTGGCTCAGACAGTAAAGAATCCACCTGCAATGTGGGAGATGTCAGTTTGATCCCTGGGTTGGAAAGATCCCCTGGAGGAGCATATGGCAACCCACTCCAGTCTTCTTGCCTGGAGAATCCCATGGACAGAGGAGCCTGGCGTGCTACAGTCCATGGGGTCGCACAGAGTCGGACACAACTGAGCGATTTAGCACAGCACAGCCCATTCCTTACTTTTAGCATCATTTGCCAACCAAAGACCCTGAAAACTTTCAAGACTGTATAGTCCTTCCTTTAGCTTATCTCTTTCTTCTCACATTTTACTAAAAGGAACAAGAGACCAGGTGGCTCCTTCAACACTGTCTGGACATACACTCAATTCAGCGGGTATTATTCCTACTTCTCACATTTCTGTAGGCAACAACATTGCTAAACTCCCTACGTCCCTACATAACAAGGATCCCCTTTCTTTCAATTTCAAGTAACATTTCCTGGGTTTCATGGAAGCCCTTATCAGCATCCTCCTCTGAATCCATCGGGCTTCTATTAATCATCTGTTCAAGGGAATTCCCTGGTGGTACAATGGTTAGGAGCTGGCACTTTCACTGCTGGGGCCAGGGTTAAATCCCTGGTTGGGGAACTAAGTTCTTGTAAACCACATGGTACGCAAAGGAAAAAAGAAACAGTTTGTTAATTCAAGGCACATGAGTTTTTCACTAATACTTTCCTCAGAGCCCTTCCATTTTCTGCCACCAACAGTTTCCAGAGCCACTCCTATAGATGGGTTATAGCAGCATGTATTCCCAAGTACCAAAATCTGTACTTGTTATCTATTGCTGCGTAACAAATCAGTCCCAAAACTCAGTGACGTCACACAGTACACCTGTATTATCTCACACAGTTTCTGTGTGCCAGGCATTCAGGAGCAAGCAAGCCAGTAATCTTGCTGATTCGGGCTCAGGTTCTCTTAGGAGGTCCCAGTCAAATGTTGAGGTTGATTAAATTACATGAAGGCATCACCAAGTCTAGAGGATCACACAAAGCTATTAAGGTCACCATTCTGTATGTAGTTCAGGGTCAAAGTCTACCAAGCACCAGCACCCGTCCCCCCTCCCCCCAGTAAAAACAAAGAGCTTAAATCCTTAACCAGCATTCTCCTAAAACTTATATCTGGAGCAGTCACATCCCGCCAGCCCCACTGCGGGGGAGGGGGAGGCCTTCTACTCGGAATACTGTAGGTGAGCTGAGCCCTTAGGGTCAGACACAGGGGTTCAAATCCCAGCTCTGGTTTTTATGAGCGAGCCATGAAGCTTCGGACAAGGTACGTCTTCTCTCTGAACTTTGCCCTCTTTTAAGATAAGAGGAGTTCCTGCCTCACAAGGGTTAAAGGAGTTCGCCTTCCAGTGTAGAGCTCATTTGGCGCATGGTAAGGACTCAATACAGGGCTGCTCTGGCTGGTCTTTTGTCTGCCTGGTCCGTAGCCTCTGGTGTGGCTGGCTTAATTCAAACAATCAAGCCAACTTTCAGTGCCATCTCAGAGGCCCTCTGACCTCAGGCCTTCACACAAGCAGATGTCAGAAATCCCATCCCAGGACTGGTTCTTCCATCTGTGTGAAGCTCAGCATCTGGCACGGATGCTTTCCTCCAGAACTATCTCCTCTCCCAGATGTTTTCATGGCCTCCTGTGGCCCCTCAGTAGCAGTGAGACTCACAAGGACTGTGGAGCTTGTGGACTTGGGGGCTTTCAGCCCCCTCCATCTGCAGGCCAGCTTAGGACTCCCACAGCAGCTAGCAGATGCTCCACCCCTGGGCAGCAGTGAGGGGAACTGGCCTCTCTCTGCCCCAACACACAGCAGCTGAGCCATCTGCTCACACCAGGGGACATAGCAGTTCACTGTGAGGGCAGCCTCCTCTGAGCTCTAGCGAATTCATTCATTCCACATGCAACTATCAAGCACCTACTAAGAGCAACTAAGCTCACACACACACTAAGCGCCAGATTCTGAACTAGGAACTAGGAATTCAGGTTTTGCCTTAAAGAACCCAGCTTTGTAGTAGGGACAGNCTACAACTCTGTCTTCAAACCCACACAGCTTGAATCCACTGAAGGCTTTCCAAGCAAATAAAAAAATATCATCTCCATTTGCATACCTCTAGTGACAGAGAACTCACTATCTTACCAGGCAGCTCACTCCACTTAATGACCAGCTCCCTGCAACTTAGAATCACAGGAGTGTCTTCCACCCCAGTCACCACTTCTTAAGGTTCCTTCTTTCTTGGGAGTTGTTCCTGACCCAGTGCTGAAACCAGGCCCTTCCCCAAACCTCTTCCCAACCAAAAGATCAAATTACAATTCCAAAAGTCACGCTTGACTTGGAAATGTTAGCAAGAAAGTTCTATTTCTCTGTATCTCTAAATGAAAAAAGACTCCCTGTCAGTTTGGAGCAATTAGCTGTGGGAGATGATGACGGAGCAGTGAGAGTTGCTCCGAGGGGGCAGAGTGGCAGCGGAAGCCCCAACTCAGACAGACACACCGCAGATGGCACGACGAGATAACGCCTTTCACGTTTCAGAAATCACATTGTCAACAATGTTTCCAGACTCAGAAATTAGCTGAAGTCATCAGGAGAGCCTGGCAGCAACCAGCAGGCGCCTTGGCGGGGGCCCCTCATTTGACATTATGCGTTTGTGCAAAGAGAAACTGGCAAGGTTCACGGCAATGGTTGGTCCAGGGTCCCCTGAGGCTGCGGGAAGGGTGAGCCTGGGGCATATTCAAGCATTTACCTGGGGTTGACAGTCAGAAGCCTCAATCTTCTGTCTCTTGTCTCAAAAGTAGGAAATTCAGGATTTCCCTAGTAGTCCACTGGCTAAGAGTCCACCTGCCAATGCCAGGGACACAGGTTTGATCCCTGGTCCGGGAAGATCCCACATGTCTCAGGGCAGCTAAGCCCGTGTGCTACAGCTACTGCAGCAGCGCTCCAGAGCCTATGCTCCGCAACAAGAGAAGACATCTCAACGAGAAGTCCACACACCACAACTGGAGAAAACCCACACACTGCAATGAAGAGTCCATGCAGCCAAAACTAAAATAAAACAGATTTTTTTAAAAGTAAGGAATTCACTCCAAGTCTCAGAATGTAGCATCTTCCTCCTCCATGCCTTGTGGACTGATGTTTCCTCTTTAGAGCATTACAGAAAGCAAAAATGATAAAGTCAATCACCCATGTCTTGAATAAAAATTATGTTATTTTTAACAAAATCACCTTTGTTAAAATAAAAAATGCTCCCTTTGCTAAAGATAAGACCCCATCAGAGGCAGTCCATACCAACTGTCTGAACTTTCCATTACAGTCTCCCTGCCTCTGGCATCCTTACCCTAGGAGAGCCAGGAAATAGAATCAGAAGTTGGTACCCTGTTGCCCAGGACATCCATGACTCCAGCCAATTACAATAACAGGGGAGGGGGTGGGATACGGGTGCTGACTATTGTTGGGTGCTAACTATTGTTGCAGCCCTGATTAGTGCTGTAAACAAGCATGAGATGCAAAATGGAGTTAAGATTACATACCTCATGGAAGGAATGTATAGTCCAGGAGAAAAACCATCTTTATCCCTTGCTGAATCACCTTCTTATGTTTTTTCCTGGAGGGAACCGGGGTTACCACCCAAACTGCAAAATCACACTTACTAAAGCAAAGGAAAGAGGTAAATCATTCTCCCTGGGAATTCAAAAGTGCAAAAGCTAAACTGGAACAGGTGCCTTGGCTTTGAAGGCTAACTGTTGGGAAGTAGGGAGTAAAATACTCTCTGGTCCTTACAATAACACAGATCATCGAGACTCAGCTGGAGATTCCAACTGAACCTACCCATCCTGCAGCAAGTTTGAGCCCCAGGAGGTATCTGAGACCCTTCCTTTGAAGACCTTGGAAAATTTGAGGACTTCTCTGCCATCGCAGGACATCCAGCATCTGGCAAACAGCTTTGGACAGATGGGTGAAACCCTCAAGAGGTGGGATGAGAGGGAAGGGTGTAGTTGAAGATCTTCCCCAAAGAATGCAGCATATGGGCTTCCCTGGCGGTCCAGTGGCTAAGACTCTGCCCTCCCAATGCAGAGGGCCCAGGCTCTATCCCTGGTCAGGGAAATAGATCCCACAGGCAACAACTAAGAGTTTGCATGCCACAACTAAATATCCTTTACGTCACAACTAAGACCTGATGCAGTCAAATAAAAAGATTTTTTAAATGAAGTGGGCTTCCCTGAGGGCTCAGTGGTGAAGAATCGGCCCGACAATGCAGGAGACACAGGTTCAATCCCGATCCAGGAGGATCCCACATGCCGTGGAGCAATTAAAAATCTCATGCCACACCTACTGAGCCTGTGTTCTGGAGCCTGGGAGCCGCAACTACTGAAGCCACATGCCGAAACTTCTGAAGCCCACGTGCTTGGAGCCTGTGCTCTGCAACAAGAAAGGCCACTGCAGTGAGAAGCCCATGTGTAGCAACTAGAGAGTTGGCCCTGCTTACGGCAACTAGAGAAAAGCCCACGCAGCAATGAAGACCCAGCACAGCCAAAACTAGGTGCATAAATAAAATTTTTTTTTTTAATGAATGCAGTGTGAACACCCTAGAATCTTTATAAAGGTCAGTGTGCTGGGGCTTATCACCAGACCAGCTCCTGGCACTAGGAAAATGTCAAATGAGCAAACCCCAGAAGACAGCCCTGTTTGTGGAGGCTTGAAGGGTTAAGGACCCCAGGGGCAAAGTCTCTTTTATCATCAGATGGGCTGCAAGAGGAGCGGAAGCCTATTGAGTTATCCCCCAGACTCTCCCCTCTGCACAGCTTCTCCCGAGGGTCAGTTGCAGCCAAATCTGTCTCTTTTTATGGGTCAGAGATGGAAGGAGGAAACTAGCCTTGACTGCGCATCCTCCACAAACCAAATCTTTCGCATATATCATCTCAGGCCATCCTCTCAAAAGACTCTTGGCCAAAGGACAACTAACATAATAAGCATCTGAATGGGGTTACAGTTGCATTGCTCTGATAAAGACCCTGCTCTAATTCCTTTAAAAATTGGAAATAGAAATGCCATATAACCCAGCAATCCTACTGCTGGGCATACACACCGAGGAAACCAGATCTGTTAGAGACACGTGTACCCCAGTGTTCATCACAGCGCTGTTTACAATAGCCAGGACATGGAAGCAACCTAGATGTCCATCAGCAGATGAATGGATAAGAAAGCTGTGGTACATATACACTATGGGATATTACTCAGCTATGAAAAAGAATGTGTTTGAATCAGTGCTCATGAGGTGGATGAAACTGGAACCTATTATGCAGAATGAAATAAGTCAGAAAGAAAAACACCAACACAGTATATTAACACATATATATGGAATTTAGAAAGATGATAATGATGACCCCGTAGGAGAGACAGCAAGAGACACAGATGTAAAGAACAGACTTTTGGACTCTGTGGGAGAAGGCGAGGGTGGGATGATTTGAGAGAATAGCACTGAAACATGTATATTACCATATGTGAAATAAATGGCCAGTCCAGGTTCAATGCATGAGACAGGGTGCTCAGGGCTGGTGCACTGGGATGACCTTAAGGGATGGGATGGGGAGGGAGGTGGGAAGGGGTTCAAGATGGGGAGCACATCTACACCCATGGCTGATGCACGTGAATGTACGGCAAAACCCACTACAATATTGTAAAGTAAAGTGAAAGAAAGTGAAGTCTCTCAGTCGTGTCCAACTCTTTGCAACCCCATAGACTATAGCCTATCAGGCTTCTCCATCCATGGGATTTTCCAGGCAAGAGTACCAGAGTGGGTTGCCATTTCCTTCTCCAGGGGATCTTCCCAACCCAGAGATCAAACCCAAGTCTTCCACATTGCAGGCAGACGCTTTATCCTCTGAGCCACTAGGGAAGCCCATAATTAGCCTCCAATTAAAAGTAATTAATTAATTTACAAAAAAGAAAAAAAGACCCTGCTATAGCTGCCCCAACCATCACCAAAGTCAGCTGACCCCTCCTTAAACAGCTCCTGTCACTCACAGGAGTGGACTGAATTTTATCTCAGATTCCCAGGTGTAGGACAACCTGGGAAGGCTGGCAATCAGATAATTAAGCAGGAACTAACAACTCAAAGGAACCAAGAGTTTGGATTTTTGCAAATTTTTAAGAAGGTTTTTTAAGGAAGGCTTTGAATGGCCTTTCTCTAAACGAGGAGTTCTCAAAGCATGGACCCTGGACCCATAGCTTTGACATCACCTAGGAACAAGTTAGAAATCTAGATATCACTATCTTTAAAAGATATTTGCACCCGCATGTTCACTGCAGCATTACTTACAACAAATAAGATGGAAGCAACCCGAATGTCCATCAACAGATGAATAGATTAAAAAAAGATGTGAAATAGATAAATAGATATAGGTACAGATGTAGACACAGATATATACACACATAATGGAATATTATTCAGCCATAAAAAAGAAAATTTTGCTATTTACAACAGGTGAATTGGACCTTGAAGGCATTATGCTAAGTTAAGTAAATCAGACAAAGAGAAAAACTGTATGATCTCACCTATATATAGAATCTTTAAAAAAAAAAAAACTGAACTTGTAGATAGAGAGAATAGATTAGGGGTTTCCAGAGACAGAGGATGGGATATGAGCAAAATAGATGAGATGTTGAAAGCCACAAACTTCCAGTTATAAGATAAATAAGTTCTGGGATGTAATGTATAGCAGGGTATGTTTTTTAAAGAAAGAAAGAAAGAAAGAAACACAAATTCTTGAACTCTACCCTAGACCTGGGGCTTCACAGGTGGCCTAGTGGTGAAGAATTCACCTGCAATCAGGAGACATGGGTTTGATCCCTGGATCGGAAAGATCCCCTGGAGAAGGAAATAGCAACCCACTCCATTATTCTTGCCAGGGAAATCCCATGGAAAGAGGAGCCTGGCGGGCTACAGTCCATGGGGTCCCAAATGAGTCAGACAGGACTTAGAGACTAACAACACCCTAGACCTAGTGAATCAAATATTCTGAGGATGTGGCCCAGCAGTCCTCACTTTCCGCAAGGCCTGTAGATGATTCTGACACACGGGTGTGTTTAAGAACCAGTGCTCTAGACCTGGGAGCTCACGTTAATGACCCCTGTTTCTTGTGAAAGGGACCAAGGACCTCAGAGAATAGCTAGAGCCCTTTGAACATAGGCGGGCTCCCTCCCACCTCCCACTCTACACAGATCCAAGCACTGGTCTGGCTGGGCCACACCCCAGCCCTGCCTGGCCCTGCAACCTGGTCTCAGCTGGGATACACAGGGACACTCTGGCCTCTGGAACTTTGGGGGACACTGGGGATGGTTGTGTCTTGGGAGTTCTTGCTCCTCTCAGAAGCTGCCATCAGGAAGACAGGGGGCTCTGTTCAAGAAATGCCCAGAACCCCAGCCTGGGGTTTTCCCAAGACTAACCCCCAAAGAGTGAAAAATCAGGCAAGGCTCCACTATCCCCAGGAGCCTGGCAGGAAGCAAACACACAGGCCCAACCCAGGGGTGCTGAGCCAGGGGGTGTCTGTCACATCTGAGGAGGCCCAGAGGTGCCAGCTCGGCAGCTGGACTTGGAGGGCATGCGGTGCTGCTGGCTGATGGATGGCTTTCCAATGAGGGCGCTGTGCAGGCTGCCAGCTGTGCCAGTACAGGCTGGCGATCAGCATGGCTGCACGCTCCCCTCCCACATGTACCGGGAACATGACACCTCCCACGAGCAGCAATTAATCTGTGTGGGAGACAGGCCGGGACAGACAGGACCAGGGAGCTGCCAGCAAGTCACTGCGTCCTGTCTGCCACCCCTGGATGGTCGGCCAGGCTCTTGGTACACGCAGTCTACCAGCCAGTGATGCCACCAGCCTGCCTTTATCAGCAACCCTGGGGGTAGGCAAACAGTGGGGGTACTTTGGTGATGCACTGAGAGCCAATAGGTACAGGTTCAAATCCCAGCTCTGCCACTGACAAGCTATGAGGCCTTCAGCAAGTTTTGTCACTTCTCTAGGCTTCACTTTCCACCGTGTCCACCGTGGAAACCTGCAACCTCTCAGAGTTAGGATGAGAAGACAGGGAGTTTGAGATGGACATGTACACACTGCTATATTTAAAATGAATAACCAGTGAGGTCCTACTGTATAGCACAGAGAACTCTGCTCAGTGTTTTGTGGCAGCCTGGATGGCTGGGGAGTTTGGGGGAGAATGGATACATGTATATATATGGCTGAGTCCCTTTGCTGTCCACCTGAAACTATCGCAACATTGTTAATTGGCTACACCCCAAAACAAAATAAAAAGTTTTTTTAAAAAAATGAAAGAAGGGAAAGAAATGACTCGTGTGAAGTCCCTGGCACACAGCAGACACTGAGCAAATAGTGATGTCTCTCCTCTGTCCCCAGCAGCCCACCTAGACACTGGGGTCCCCCCAGGAAACCCCACATGATTACTAAACAAGCACAGAGCACCTCCCCCAGGCCAATGAGGTGCCCCCAAAAAAGGAAGAGTTGGAGAGCAGATATCTTTCTATGAATCATTCAATGTGGAAACAACCTAATGGAGGCAAAGAAAGGAGCCCCGTGCAGTCGGCTTGGGTCCAGCTGGTCTCCCGTCCCCTGCCTCATCCTGCCCGGCCCACAAACCAGAGCCCCAGGAGGTGACCTCTAGAAGAAATTCCAGATCACAGCCCTGCCCTATTTTCACAGCCCCACGTGGATCCTTAAGGCCGACAGAGCGAAGTAAAGATGCCTCAGCATGGCCTGCAATGTCAGATTCTAATCTTCTGAGTCTCACCCCTCACCATCAACCTCTCCCTTCCAGCTACCCAGAAAACAGTGCCATTCCCAGAATGCCCCCGGACATTGCAAGACTGGCCCTTTGCACATTCTGTCCTCCTACCTGGAAAGCCTTCCCTGAGCTCTTATCCATTTAAAGCACTGACCCTCTGTGACTCAACTTTAGAACGACATCCTCTGATGCCCCTGCACTGGCGTAAGTAGGTACATGGGCTTTCTTATACCCAACACAACTATCTATCAAGGTCTTCTACCCATAAATATCTGTTTGATTTGGGGTCCTCTCCATCACTGAGCCGTGAGTCTCTCCAGTCCAGGGACCATATTTGATTTCTCTCACATCTCTAGCTCCTGCAGGGTGCAGGCACATGCTCTATAATATTTCAGTAAACTTCAGTCCAGTGCTTACTTACAGCCGTGTAATCATAGCCATCACACCACGAACTAACGATTAACGAAGCCACAGATGACTGACCCACAATGAGGAGACGGATAAACCAAGATCCTGACACACCTGGTCATCTCCAGCCCGGAGTCCCAAGGTTCAAGAAGTCTCAAATTAGAGGGTAATCTGCTGACCCCTCATGCCCTCACTGTATTAGCTAATGTCCTATTCTGACTCAATTTACCCTTCTGTGGTCCAACCTAAAGACCACTTGGAAACAGTACCTTTTGTCATGGGTACTTAGATCAATGCTATCCTAGAACAGTCAGAGTGTCATCAACCTCCTGAGAACCTCAGACCAGCAGCTACTGTACCTCCATGATCAGCCCCTCCACTGATCCAGGTGGCCCCAGAGATCATCAGAAATTTAGAGAATCGAAGAGCCCCAGGGACACAAAGGAATTCTATTAGGGTGCAACTCATCTGTCTATTCACTCAATGATTATCTTGATAGTCTCCTTCCCCAGCTTGAATGCTTCTAATAACAAGGAACTCACCACTTCCTCAGTTCAGTTCAGTTCAGTCACTCAGTTGTGCCTGACTCTTTGCGACCCCATGAATCACAGCACACCAGGCCTCCCTGTCCATTACCAACTCCCGGAGTTCACTCAAACTCATGTCCATCGAGTCAGTGATGCCATCCAGCCATCTCATCCTC